>BLKR01004168.1:0-117399 GCA_011170035.1 Teleogryllus occipitalis
AAACGAAAGGCCATGCCTTTTATTCAACTCACTCAATCAATGAAACGTTCCTTAGCCATTAATTTTCTAATATCCGGTCCTTAAAGTTTTTTCCTTAATTTTTGTTTCACTGATCCTTGAGAACTTATCTCGAAAATACATGAATCGACGTGATGTTTTCTCTATGGTTTTTACAAAGAATTTGACGAGACACAATTTAATGTGCGATGGAGGCAGGTACACAGTTTTGAGATCAACAAGAGGACCGGACATTTCACTGTCCAGGCATTAGTTGAATCCGAGAAGTCCATTTTGTTCCACAATAGTGATTTTTCCATCTCTGCTGCCCCACTCACATAGAAAGCAGTGGTGCTTTGTGTACCCGAGCTGCTTGTCGACCAGAATTGCAATTACTTAGAGATCTTCATGTATATTACATTTGTTTATCTCATATTTGGTAAGTGTGAGGAGCAGATTAAAGTTGTTATGCCTCTTTCAGGCTAACTGCATGAACAATAGGGACAGAAGAAAATTTGTTCCTGTAGTGGAGAAGTACTGCTTAGTAGTTCTATAAAGTCGCAGAGATCTCAAAATCGCAGAGCTTCCACTCAAGCCGGATCGACAGGAGTTTACTCTATTTGGCATCGTACGTATAGTTTAGGCGCAAGTGTTGTTCACATACACTGGACGGACGGATATACGGACGAACATTTTGAAAGAAATAACTTTTTCGGTATCAGGGGACCCAATAACGTGTTGAAATTTAACGTCCGTTGAAATCTCGAAATTGATTTTCCTCAGCATTGTAGAACTTTTTCTGTACTACGTATTTTACTCCGTATACACGTAAGTGTACAAGAAAGTAAAAATTGTGCCACTTTTCTCTACAATCGAATTAAAGTTCGTAACACTTCCTCATCGGAGAATTAAGGTCCAGTTTCTGCGATTTCAGAGATAATTCTCCACAGATATAACAAAACGAATTTGGTATATTTACACAGTTAGGAAGCCTTTCTTCTTCTGAATTGATACAAAGCAGACAACTTCACGAATCTAGAACAACAAGCAGTCACATCCAAACCACTATCCACGCAGTCAGATCTCTCAATCCTGGGACGCAGCTAGCAAGAAACCAAACGCAATTCTCTGTTAGAGCACGACTTTTCAGTAGTGTTGCCTTTTTCATTTCCTGGAGGTGAAGTTTCAAAATTCTGTGTCAGTATAGGAATTCCTTGTACAGATTTCGATTGTTCCTGGACAACTATTGTATATCTGCAGAATAATTAAATGACACTACAGCAAAATAACCAATACAGGTGTTTCCAAGCATTTCCGTTGATAGGGTGAAGTGTGTCACAAGAAAACTGAGCCCAGTAACCAAAAAATTTTTTCATATTAAAAAATAGTCTCCAAGTTTTAGAAAAGAGCACTATTAATATTATTTGTTACAAAAATGATTTTGACCTGTGGTAATCGATTTTTATTTGCATCGAGCTACAAGCGGCAGTCTAGCTTGCAGAGTATTCCATGCGTGGCCTTGTACTCTATAACTACTTAGCTCTATAACTATTTAGCTTTATAACTAATTAGCTCTACAACTACTGTAAACCTACTTATTCCCCAAAACGTTTTGAAGGTGTTAATAACTACGCATATAACTTAGGTGTCGACATACAGTTAAAAATTTTAAAAGACCTCACAACAAAGGTGAGAGAATACCTTGAGAAATCACTCAGCAACTAGTCCAAAAGCGACTAACTTGAGTGGTCTGTGAATATATCCTGTGGCTTTTCTTGTGTTTCTTTTAATTTTTTCAACACAAACTAAAAAATATCGAGGGGTTTTGGTGAACCCATTAAAACTAGAATTAATTTTCCTGCAGATAGGGTTCGCTTACTGTGACCAATCACAGTGCCAGTTTACGCGAGGCTGGCACCACGCAATTCAAATGTCCGAGCGATGGTCGTAGACAACGCCACCTGGGAGAGCGAGTGCCAAACTGGCCCAAGCTTTTGAGCACGGAATAAACGGAATCCAACCTAGAATTGGGGTGGTGGGTGCGCGATGAAGTGGGGCATTCAGCCTAGTGCTGTGTTTGGTTACATTGATTGATTGATTGATTGATTTTTTCGTGTTTCCAGGTGCGTCAACTACTTCGGTCATTAGTCCCGTTAGTGTAGTGCATGTTTTTCCCCCGGGAGATGGCGGTGATCTTCCCCTGCTGGATGGCGAGATCCGGCACCGACCTACCGTCGATTAGTGTGGCTTCCCCCTAACCAAGACTCTTCCACCATTGCCCTAGCCGGGACAAGCTCTAAGATCCCGACCGGTCTCCCGAAATATGTGGTAGTGTAGTGCATGTTAGTGTAAGTGTGTGTGTAAGGGGAGAGGATAGGACAAGGAAGAGGAAGGACAGATCGCGCGCGGTCCGTGGCCCGTTTGGTAGGGTACTGCTCCGGCATTCGCCTGGTGTTGATTGGAGAAACCACGGAAAACTACCGATCAGAGCAGCCGGCCGCTAGAATTCTCCTCCAACGTAGCTGAATTCGACCTAGCTGAAAAGCTAGTGTCGAAAATCCTGCCGCCGTCGGGACTCGAACCTAGGACCTCCCGGTTAGAGGCGCTGCAGTGACATCAGTTGATGCACTGAGCTACCGCTACCGGTGTGTGTGTGTGTGTGTTTGGTTACGGATGTAAGTGTGTGATAGGTGTAGAGGAAGAACTGACCCTGGCTATTACCACATGGCCGGGCCCAAACAGTGCCTGGGTAAAAGAATGAGTTTTGGGAGAGCCGGACTCGATAAAACCAATAACCGCTGGCGAGGTTACGCTCCGCCAGTCGTTCCACGAACTAAAGTGAGTGAAAAACTGATTTTTTATCGAAACTACATTGAGAGAAATTCATGTGACTGACAAGAACGCTTTTGGTACTTGCTAGGGGAAGAGAGATTACTGGAAACTCAATATAGCCTCAATATAGCTCTTTAACAAAACATAATTAGATTTATGTTTGTTACCGTTACATAGAAATGAAGTCTAGATGTTTTGACTTTCTACAATCTAAATTGTTTTTTGTTTTTCTCTTTATTTCTGTTTTATGCATGTGTATTTTGCATCAGAAATTAAGTAATGGTTAAAGGCATTTTGTGCAGGTCTGGATGTGTGTCTGCGGATTAAGGTTTATGTGATCATGTATATAATCAAAGTAATCTGTAATATGTGCCATTTTTTGTTTTGAATTATATTTAGTATTAAGAGATTGTACATGACCTTTAATATTGTTTTTTATTCATTCAAGGAGCCCCGAACGCATGAAATTTCTCTCTTGATGCTCACCTTCCCTGTTTAGTTTTTCATACGTTCCAGAAAACATATGATCCCATAGATAGAGAATGGCCTCATGAAAGTAATTTTCATTCAAACCTACAAAATTTTGGAAATTGCAAACTTTAAATTTATTTTCAGACCTTTCCTACACCTCCATTACTAAAGCCAGAGAATTCTTTCTAAATGAAATTTATTCCTCTGTTTTACATCTTTAAATGATATCAAGCCCTTTTTTAAACAAATATGAGGAGTTGTAGAATAGTGACACTATGACTACTACACTAGAAGAACTAGTGACACTATGACAGGCCCGCCAAAATACGCCCGCACGAGCTACTTGCCCGCCTGGGGAGCCCGGCGCTCCTACGGGCGCGGGCAAGTTCCCCTGACTTCGAACTCATTTTCCCTTAAAATCGATGAAGGGGAGTACACGTGTAAGATGAAACGGCGCGCGGCGGGAAAAAGTGGCTTCATACGAAAATATGTTTGCCAGATTTTTTCTAACAAATAACCGAGAATTGTAGTATGTTTATATTCTTTACTATTCCATGTTTATTTTATTACTAAATTATCCCTAATATAAACATTTTTGCTAAGTCATAGGAATATGTTTTAATTATTTCCCTGTTTTCGGTTTGTCTGGTGTTATTAAATCATTCTTTATTTATTGTAATTAGCAATAATGTGAAATAAATTAACAAGTCTCTATAAGTTAACAATTATCGCTTATGGTCAGACAGGGCTTTTAACAGTCAAGAATATTTGTCTATTAAACCTCCTAATCTGAATGTAAAAGTGAATGTTTTTATATCACTCTTAAGTAAACTGATTGATTACAAAATCAACATTTTTTATTCAAGTTTTTTAATTTTACTGTAAGTTGTGAATTTGAAATCTGATGTAGCATTTTAATTGAATGAATAATTTCTTTGCTTTAACGAAAAAATGGGAATTAATATAATTAAACTTGTGACAATAACTGTCGAGTAACTTCTCCCAAAGACTGTCATGTGCCAGGTACCCAGTACCCACGTACCGCCACTCCGGAAGAATTTGTACAACCCTTACTTTTAAATCTAGCTCAGTTACTCGGGACGCATTGCCGGTAAGCTCTAATAATCTTGTTACCTTTCCCACCACCTTGACATGCTTGCACTGTGAGGAAACACTAGTTTACTTAAGGCAACTGAAATAATATATAGGTAGAAGGAGTGGTTGGGGTTAGAGTGTTGTAAACGAATTGAAACAATATTGAGTTAAAATTACAGATCAAAGCCTTCTTCACAAATAAAAAAGTCTCCATGGAAATTGAATGTTTCATTTTTCTTGGAAAAGGTTTTTACCTTCAAACTCGACTAATTTTTTTCAGCAAGGTCATTTAATTTACAACTTTACACGTTTTGATACAGAAGATTTATTAATTTTCTTTTTTGATTTAATATGAGTGATACAGCAGAATTAATACATTCATCGAAATGTTCAATGAGATTATTGCACATCGCAATTTCAGTTCATTAGAGTGTCAAATGATCAATAATTTTGACCTCAAAGATCGTACGCTTCAATAAAATTGTAGGTGCTAAACAGTTGCGAATCAGTTTTTCTGTCACCTGATTTCAGAGCAGGAAGTCATTACGTCACCGAAAGGTCGATACAGAAATGTCAAGGAGCGTCGAAAGCGAATTGAAACTCTATATTCAGTCAGAATGTGGGGGCAACAGCCAAAAAGGAAATCTCGGGTTTCAAAGCCCAAGCACAGCGCGTCCCGTCGCGTCGCGTCGTGTCGCCGGCGACGAAGGCGACGACGTCCTCCGAAGAAATCGAATTACAGACACAAAGGCGAAGAAATAAAAGTAGGATTAGAAGCAAAGCGACGCGGGCGGCGACAAATTGCGAAGAGGTTGCGCGGGGTGGCGCAGCTCCTCGGCGCCATAACGAACCTCTCTCAGAAAGTCGCCAGTCTGAATTATTATTTCCAACGATTCAGCGAAACGGTAACGGAATTAATCGCCATAAATACACCTCCAGTGTGAAGCAGGGGTGGAGGAAAGGGTGGTAGAGGGTGCGGAACGGGCGGTGGCGACGGTGGCGGTCGGTGATACAGGAGCATCGGCGTGACGGGTGCGTTATGGGAGACGGAGCCGGTGGGGGCGGCGGTGATGGGGCCGGTGTCAGTGGGGCGGTGCTGTGAGATGACAGTGGCGGACGCAATGGGATTGGAGGCGACGGGGCGGAGGCAATGGAGATGGAATCAATGGGGGCGGAGGCAATGGGGGCGGAGGCAATGGGGGCGGAGACAATAGGGGCGGAGGCAATTGGGCGGAGGCAATGGGAGGGAAGGCAAAGGAGGCGGAGGCAATAGGGGTTGAGGCGATGGGGGCGGAGGCGATGGAGGCGTAGGTGATAGGGGCGGTGGCGGTGGCGGAGGCGTTGGGGCGGAGGCCGGAGGCGATGGGGCGGAGGCGTTGGGGGCGGGCGTTGGGGGCGGAGGCGTTGGGGGCGGAGGCGTTGGGGGCGGAGGCGTTAGGGGCAGGCGTTGGGGGCAGAGCGTTAGGGGGCGGAGGCGTTGGGGGCGGAGGCGTTGGGGGCGGAGGGCGGAGGCGTTGAGGAGCGAGAGCGTTGGGGGCGGAGGCGATGAGGACGAGTCGATGGGGGCGGGTCGATGGCGGAGTCGATGGGGCGGAGTCGATGGGGGGGAGTCGATGGGGGCAGAGTCGATGGGGGCGGAGTCGATGGGGGCGGAGTCGACGGGGGCGGAGTCGACGGGGGCGGAGTCGATGGGGGCGGAGTCGATGGGGGTGGAGTTGATGGAGGCGGAGGCGATGGGCATGGAGGTGATGAGGGTGGAGGCGGAGGCAAAGGGAACGGAGGCGTCGGTGATGGGGAGGGGTTAAAGGGACAGCGGGGGCCATGGAAACGGAAGCAACGCCAGAGTGAAGCGGAAGGGGTGGCGGCGGCACCGGTGGAGAGATGGCGACGCGGGCGCAGGCGTCCGTATGGAGAAGGGGAAGAGTTGTGGAGGTTTGATTGCATGGTCTGCGAGAAACCGAGTTTGGGCAGGGGTGGCGAGTCGGCGCGGCCGGGTCACTATTGTGTAAGCGGAACTCTCAGCAGCGGCAGCAGCTTCCGGGAAAAGGGTGAAAGTATGTGCGAATGGCGTGTATAGTCTTGGATTTATCTCTGAGTGGAATTGCACTTCTCTAAGCGTAATCGTTTGTGGAACTCTGCGTATATTTTTGGGTAGGACATCGATGTCATTTAATAGGTTTCTCAATGGAGATTTGATAGTCAATATTTTTAACTTGTATGGTAATATTTTCTTGAACTTTGCAAAACATTATTGGCAATAATATTGATTGAATACAAATTATAGAACACACTAACAACAGAAAAACATTCTAGATGTTGCGTGTTGCAAGAAAAGTAAGTGAAGTAAATAAGAAAGTAAGTATACTTTTTAAAATTTTCTGCATTTTTCTTGGAATGCATCTGCTTCAACTAAATTTTTTCGGGAACCCTGAAAATTTCTCGTTCAAGAGAATATTAATGTATTGTACATTGATCAGTAAAAAGCATTTCCTATACAATTTGAATTAAATATTTTTTAAGCTTTACTATTCATTTTCAATACTTAAATAGCAGCAAAATGTAAAGTACAAATTGAATATCAAACTGATAAAAAAGAACTGTATCAAATATTCACTATTAACATCGTATGAACGTTTTTGGAAAGAGTGAACTCCAGAGGCAATACAGTTGTTTCTACACGTTGAACGCTCTATAAAATGAAACAGCCACAGAATGAGACGTTTATCCATCAAGATTGCTTTCACTTATTGCTTCAACCCAATGGCTTTTCTAGTTCAGAGGATTATCCTTTATCTTGTTTACTGTGTTAGAACAATATTATTTGGTTTACCCTTGTATATGGCGAAAAAAATAAGTGATATAAAAACAATATTAAGATTGTCGAGACACTGTTTAATTTTGGAAATGACATTGCAGGATCGTACAAAGGCGATATCTTAACAAATCTATCAGCATCTCTTAACGCTTGACGTGAATTCTGCATCTCTCCGTGAGGGGAACGTATTTCTACATAATAGTGATCAACTCTTATTCATACGTACTATGACATGTGAAGGAAGAGCGTTAAGCTTGCCAGCTAGGTCGAACTCAGTCACTCTCTGGTGGAGAATTCTAGAGGCTGTCTGCTCCGATCGGTAGTGTTCCGTGGTTTCTCCGATCAACATCACGCGAATGCCGGAGCACTACCCTAACAAACGGGCCACGGACCGCGTGCGATATTTCCTTCCGCTTCCTTGTCCTATCCTCACCCCTTACACATACACTAACATGCACTACACTACCACCAATGCTGGGAGACCGGTCGGGAGCTAATGTCCCGGCTGGAGCGGTGCCCCGTTGCTGGGAGATACCTGGTTGGGAAAACCCGCTCCGGTCGGCGCCGGATCTCGCCATCCAGCGGAGTAAGATCACCACCACCTCCCGATAAAAAAACACGCATTACACTTCCGGGACTAATGAACTCTGTAGTTGACGGTGCCCGGAATCACTAACAACCAACCGAGAGCGTTAATCGTTTATACGCGACGAAGTCACTGAACAGAGCGCGAAATCATGCCCACTGTCATCCGAAAGCCATGCGTTTTAACGAATAGGCTTGCACTTGAAGGAGACGGATGTGGTCACCCCGCCAATTACAGTGTCGCTCCTCAATGTTGAAGGATAGAACGAACGAAAATTAGTGAATGTCGACTCTTGGGATGTTGCTCCCTGTACGTAAATGAATTAGTTCACAAATAATGTTTCTTCTTATTCAGCTTCTTATGCATGCTCGCAGCTCTTGAAGTGTCTTTCTTCGATGATGACAATTACTTGCCTCCATTTTCTATGCTGATATTCCTAAGAGATCTCTAATATCCTCCTCCAATTCATCTTTAGAACTTCTTGGGGATTTTATTATGTTTATTATTATCCAGTTCCTGTTTAAGTCTTTCTTTGATATTTTTTAGCTTTGCATCAGCATGAAAGTTTCACCAATTTCATTACTCATAGATACATTTTAATTGTGGTCTACTTAATATATTCTAGTGTACAATGATTGAATATGACATTTCTCTCACTTTATAACAATATTAAGAATGCAATCAAGAATGGGTCGGTAGTCCGACTTCGACACCCAGCTACCAGTCCCTGCCATGCCTAGGCCTAATTAAATTCCCATGCTTGGGGGTAAGAGCGACATGAGGCAAACATGACGTATTCTTTTCACCGTAACTAGCAACATCCGCCTGCTTGAGCTTTTCTTCGTCACAGCTACAGAAACTGGGACGATTTTAAAGTAAAGCTACAACTCAATTTTTGCCTCTGTGGGAATCAATTCCGAGACTACAAACCGGGAAGCTAGTAAGCTGCTCATGAGGGTGAATAATATGTAATAGTAAAATATTAATAGATGCTTGAAAACAGTGAGATACTAGGTTACAAATAACTTAACATTTATAACTTACCATTTTGTTACTGATATTAATGTCATCCATCGCAGTTGCATTAGCCAAAATATGGTTTATCGTCTGCACTATATCAACACTGTTAATAAATAACCAAATACAATAAAAAACAACTAAATGGAGATGCATCGTAACATCGTGGACTCGAGAAATCGTGGAGAAACAACGTGAAGTAATGCCGGCTACGAAATGAGTGAAAATTTAAATGCCGTGGAACGCAAACTCCCTTGGAACTGCCTGATGGCGTAACAATTGTAATTGCAAAGGAATTTATAGCAGTTGCATGCTTAACATTGCTAACAAATAGGGATATACGTTTAGAATTGGATACTAATGTTTTAAATTACATCTTCATTGTCATTGTGACTAAACTATTGAGTAAAAATGCTTGTTCGACTATTAGTTCAGCATTAGTTCTTCATATTAAGCTTTATTAACAGTTATACGTAAAATTAATATGTTATAAAAGTGAACATGGTCGATAACTTGAAACAACGATAGACAGCCTCACAACCGTCTTAGAATATTTCGAGACAAACGCCGTCAGTTTAAAGAGCATACAAAGAGAGCAGGATCTCCTGGAAATGCCCCACTTGGTGCAGGTGGCTTTTCCTTGGCCCCCCTCGCACAGTAGGGGCACCGTAGGGGGGCTGCAGGGGGACCGCCCGGTCCTCGCGATATTAACACCGCGGAGGGAAAGAGAATGTCGGAAAGAAGCGGGCGCATGTTGATCTCGGGCGCAGCTGGCGGGCGCGAGCGCCTCCAAACGGCGTCGTAGAGAACTAAGGTACGGCCCGCGACCTCGTCTCCCTGTCTCCAATATGCGACGCGAGCTGCAGATATTGGAGGGCCAGTGTTTCTTTTTCCGAGGGAGCTCTCGGCGATATTCTTCGCGAGGGAGTACAGCAGCTAGCAGATGGAGGCAACTGGCGGCGGCCCCTGGTTTCAATTGCCTTCAAAATGTGAGGCAATTATTACCGCTTACTTTTCGAAGCTCTACTCTCCCGAAGGAAGGGGAAACACTGAAGGGGCTGTAGAATAAGATCCCTTACGAAAGACACCATGTGCATCACGTGGGAAGCAGGGAACAGCGGTGCTAGAATGCGCTGAAATTTGAAATATTACTTAAGAATTGTGGTAATGAAACATTACTTAAGTTGTTGTGACAGTGACATCGAAGTAACAGCAGCTACGAATATGTTTTGGAAACGAGTAATGGAATGGGAAAATTTTAAATACATAGATGAAAGGTAAATAGTTTGAGGTGGAAGAAAAGTATATCAAAGACAGCAATATGGAAACTGAGGGTAAATGAGATTTCCTAAAAAACCAAAATTGTTAGCGTTATAACCTGAAAAATGTATTACGTCTCTTACTAATGACGCGGTAATGATTCAGATAATGATGCGGTGATGATGCGGATAATGATCCGATTGGAGATAGCGATCGTTTTGATTTGAATTCCCGTCTCGTTCATGGTAACTCCTTTCTAACCTGAATCGTAAATGTAGCGTAGAAAAGAAACTTGTACAGGTTTACAGGGAAACACTAAAAGAGATTGTCAGGCATACATTTTTTATATCATCATGCGTTTTAGCTTTTTTTTAATCTCTTCGAGCATCAGACACATGGAATAGTTTGGGCTGATAATAATAATTGGGCTGATAAACAGAGATACAGACCGAGTGTGTTATTTGTGTTATCAGCTATATGTCGTTCAATAATTCGGTAATACGATATTCTTGTAAGAAAAATTCATTGAAACAATAAATATAATTTTCCAGAAGGAGTGTATGTACACCATCTTTAGTTAAAACTCGTTTGTTTCGATTGTTCCTAACGGTCGGCCAACTGTTAGATTTATAATGGTCATGGCCTTTAAGTGTGGCTTTACCTTCATCTGTTTGTATTAAGTCCATCTAAGAGTACAGTAATACAAAAATATATTACGACCCTGACAACTACTGACCAGGGGGGATAAAATGATAGTTTTGATTTGCGTTTCCCATCTCATCGTAACTGTTATCCATGTTTATCCTACATTCCTATATATTCTTTAAATTACTCGGAGTGATACGTGAAACAATTCCCAGGATACTCGCATATTCGTAAACTAACGACTGGGAAATATACTTACGATCAGGCTGGCAAGTCTATATCTCGGACATATTCAACCAAACGAAACAATTCAACGAAATGCCCTGCTAATACTCGCTCTATATATCACCTCTTACTGCCTTTACTCGCAATGTCTCTACCTGTGCCATAGTCGCCACCGAAATATCCTCCCCCACAAACAGAATTCCCCGTAAACTCTTCCGCCAGTCTTCTCCCACCTCTTCTTTGTCTCCTGGCGATCTGCTTCGCTCGGATCGGAGCCCTGACGGGAAAGTGGCGTGAGCGAAGCACTACCTCGCCAGACCACCGCTCTGCCCTGCACATTGGATCTCTACCATCAACGTCACGTCTCACATCGTCATGTAAACTACCTCCGCGAACGATACATTGCCAACGTCACCCTCCTGAACCTCGCAAACCCGACACCTGCCAACGTTATCCTCGGCAACACCTTCCCAACGCCATTTCATCAACAATCACTTTCTCTACGCCTTTACGGTGCACGCAACTCACGTAGTCGCAACCCTGTTGACACCTCGCCGCTTGCTACCGGCAACCCTTCCGTCAATCATACAACTTCCACTAAGAATATGTCTACCACTTCTATTCTACTTTGGACTCTCCCCCCCAAAAAAATCACCTTTGCCAAACAAGCTACATTCTACAGAGCGTATTCCTGTCAGATCTCCAATACCACCTTCGCCAACGCCACAATTTTTTACTTATTTTCGAAAAAAACTAACCCTTTTAGATTTCAGAGGAATTTTATTTTTCAATAATACTCATTCAGTACATCTATTAAAATATTGAAATCAGCAAGGGCCTCGTTATTATAAGGCATATTGTTTCGTATATAGTTTATACATTGCAAAATAAAAAAATTGATATCCTCATATTCTAGTTCAATATTTTGTAGTTATCACAAGCAAATTCTGCGCATCTCAAAATTAGCTTCCTCTTCAATATAAGCGAATTTAAAAGGAGTGAAACCCTTGCCAACGTGTTTCTCTAAGAGAGGCCCTCTGTCTGACATGTCACAGTCACAGTAGGTTCCCGCCACTTTAAATAACCGGTGAGATATGGGAGATGTATTACACGCCTCTCGCACTAACGTAACCCTCACTCAGCCGCTTTTGTCAACGCCTCCTTCCCCGCCATAACATCTCAACATTTCTCCAACCATTCTCTAACCTCACCCTCGCGAATGAACCATCTTCGCCTAGACCACCTTCGCCCACGCCACCTTCCCCCACGCCCCCTTCCCCAACGCCACCTTCGCCCATGGCCCCTTCGCCAACCTCACCTTCACCAACGCCACTTTCGCCGACACCACCTTCTCCCACGCCCCCTTCGCCAACCCCACCGCTAATGCCACCTTCGCCCACGCCATCTTCGCCAACCCCACCACTAACGACACCTTCGCCCACGCCCTCTTCGCCAACCCCACCTTCGCCAACGCCACATTCGCCCACGCCACATTCGCCAACACCACCTTTGCCCACGCCCCCTTCGCCAACCCCATCTTCGCCAACGCCACCTTTGTCCGCGCACCCCCCGGCAACCCCACCTTCACCAACCTACATTTGTCAAATCCACCTTCGCCCACCCCAACTTTGCCAATGCCGCTTTCAACAACGCCACCGCACCAACGCCATCTTCACCAAAGCCACCTTCGCCAAAACCTTCACCTTTTCCAACGTTCCTCTGCCAACGATACCTTTGCAAATACCATTTTCGTCAACGACATTTACACCAACCACACCTTCGCCAAAGCCACTCCGCAAACACTTCGCCAACTCCCACGCCACCTAATGTCTACTTCGACAACACCACCTTCGTCAACATCACCTTCACCAACGTCCCCTTCGTCAACGCTACCCACGCCAACGTCACTCCCTTTCTCTTCCCTTCTCTCCTGCCAACCTCCCCGCTTCATTTGTCCCAGTCCTCCACAGACGACAAAGCGGCGAGGGCGCGCAAACACGTGTTTCCCGACGGCAGGGGAGGGCCTGTGGCGCGGCGAGGGCGGCGGCGGCGGCGGCGGCGGCGGCGGCGGCGGCGGCGGCGGCGGCGCGCGGCACGGGATTATATTCCTCCGCGCGCCCTTACCCTCGCCCTCGCCCTCGCCCTCGCCGCCTCCTGATGGAAAACAAACTTGCAGTCTTTGTGAATTTGCAGCGCGGCCGCTTTGCCTCCTGGCCCGCCGCCGGCCATTCCCAGTTGCTGCCTGCCCGCCACCGCCGCTGCTGCCTGCAATTAACATGGGCAGAAGCCCGGCTGGCGGGAGGAAGCCAAGCCGGGGACAGATGCTGCTGCTTTCTCCTCTCCTTTTGGCTCAGTTCGCCCTTCCACCGCCACGCCGCGCCGCTGGAGAATGCAATACTCCCCGAGTGACGGAGTAGTTCAGCGCTCCACGCGCCTGCCCTTTCATGCAGGGTTGGCTGAGTATTCCCCAGGCGGGCTTAGAAGCACGGTAAGCTGTGGCCGCTGGGGTCGTGGGTTCGAATCCCGTAGGGTCGGATGAAGAGTACTAAGCGATCATAATCTCGTGACGTCTGACTGGGAGTGGTGGCTCAGTGCATTAACTGATGTCCTTGCAGTGTCTCTGACCTAGGTTCAAGTCCCAAGAGTGGCAAGATTTTCGACACTAGCTTGTGAGCTAGGTTGAATTCAGTCTTTGTCTGAAGGAGAGGAGAATTATGGCGGCCGGATGATCTCATCGGTTGTTTTCCATAGTTTCTCCGCCCAACGCCAGGCGAATGCCGGAGGAGTACCCTAGCAAACGGGCTACGGACCGCGCGCGATCTTTCCTTCCTCTTCCTCGTCCTATCCTCACCCTTACACAAACACACTAACATGCACTACACTATCACACATGCCGGGAGACCGGTCGGGAGGCTTGATGGTGTAGGGAGATTATTTGCCAAAAATCTGTGCATAAGCTGCTCCTTAAAAAGCAGAGGAAAATATCATATATGAATTTTATTTATACTAAATTTCTCCCATGTTCTTTGGCAGAAACCTTAATTTTGGTCCCCTCTAAATGCCCTAGAAGTTCGTATCATTTATTCTGAGACCTTTGTACAACGCAGACGTTCGTTGACTAGGAGCGTGGGTAATCCCAGACGGGAGCACTTAGCCACACGCCCGACGACGCCCAGAACGCGCAGCTCCCACATGGCGTTGGAGGGGGTGGGTGGAGAGACAGCTAGGAGAGGGGTTGAGGGCTGGGGAGGAAGTGGGGGCGAGAGTGGAGAAGAGGAGCTGGTGATGGCAGAGATGAAGGCAGGGGCATGGGCGACGGTGGGGATGGAGTTAGGGATGTCGCAGGGGGCGGCGGTGGAGGTGGATTGGATCGGAATTTTGGTAGGTTTGCATACACGAGAAGGTGGCATCGCCGATGTTGGGTGGAGGGTGGATGTGGAGTCATGGGTGCGAAATAAGACCAAGGTTAACAGACCGAGAGAGAAACCGGGAGAGGTGGCTCAGTGCATCAACATATATAATGGCAGTACCTCTGACCGTGAGGTCCTAGGTTCGTGTCCCGACTGTGGCAAGATTTTTGACACTAGCTTGTCAGCTAGGTCGAAGTCAGTGGCTGTCTGGACGAGAATTCTACAGGCCGGCTCCTCTGATCGGTAGTTTTCCGTGGTTTCTTCAAACAACTCCAGGCGAATGCCGGACTAGTACATTAACAAACAGGCCACGGATTGCGCGCGACCTCTCGTTCCTCTGCCTTGTCCTATCCTCTCCCCTTACACACACTTGTACGCAAATGTACTTCACTACAACATATGGCGGGAGACAGGTCGGGAGCTAAGAGCTTGTCACGGCTGGAGCGATCCCCCGCTGGTAGGAGATACCTGGTTGGGGGAAACCCCGCTAACTGACGGATGTCATCCAGCGGGGGAAGATCACCGCCACCTCCCGATGAAAAAACATACGGGACTTACGGGACTAATGACCGTAGTAGTGGACGTGCCCGGAATCACTAACAAGCAGCCAACCAAGCGAGAGAGAACCAAAGATTGTGATGCAAGTGAAAGGGAAGCGATGGGAAGAGGGGCAGTGCCAGACCTGCGCAAGTAAAACAATGAAGGAGCGACGGAGAGTTACGAAACCTTGAGACGTCTGGTCGACCCCTTCCTTCTCCACGTGCGGGTGTGAAGGTACTGGTGATGGAGACGCTGTAGGCTTCGGAGTCTATGGCGGAAAATGGATTACAGTGTGGGTGGTAGCGTAGATGGTGGTGGTGGGGGTGGCGACAGTGGTAAAAGAGATGATGTTGTAAAGGTATAAGTGAATTGGTGAATTGCTGAATTGGGGTTACTGAAATGGCGATGGAGATAGAGAAAATGACGGTGCAGAGGAAGATAGTAACGATGCAAGCAATCGCGACAGAGGTGATGACGTCGAAAGCGTGTTGATGATGATGATGGCGACGGACTGATAATTTCGTGTTTCCGGGTGCGTCGGCTGATTTAGTCATTAGTCCCTTGAATGTAGTGCATGCTACATCTTCGTAGATGGTAGAACGCTGACTCCCACGCTAGAACGTGATGTACAGCGCCGACCTACTCGTCGCGGGGTTGTGGCTTGCGAGATTTGCCTTCCAGAAATCTGTACCCGACATAAAACCTCCTAGCACTTACAGATCGAAGCGACCGTCTGGTCTCCCGTTTGTCGATCCCAGGCAAGAACAGCGTCTCATATGCAATCTGTGACTTTGATTATTTCTGTGTTTGTAGCGAGGATAACGCATAATATATTTCATGCTTTATTCAAACATTTTTATTCCTGGCCATTGGCTCCGTGTTGTATATCTGAGTTGAAAGTGTGCGTATGTCGCGGCGGCGGCGGCGATGGTGTAACGTTAGCGTATCGGACTGTTATACCCAAGTTCGCTGGTGCCGTGGATTTTTAAGGGCGAAAAAATCCTTCTTTCGGAGGGTAAGTAAAGTCAGCTGTCCCACGTTGGTAGATTTACTGCATGTAAAAGATCCTCAAGCTTAAATTATGCCTCTGAGCTAAATTCAAATCGCCTGTTTCGTTGCCCAAGTAATACCTTCTTTCTCACCTAGTAGGTGAAAGGAGCGTAACAAAATTTGCGTGGTCACACGGAAAAGTAGGCATCATGGCCTGGGTCGTGCTATACGTATCATGTGAAGTTTTTTTGCCTTTGTGAAAACTGAAAACCTATTTCGGCAGGTTGGGTATTGGCACTAATGTGCTTGTTATTTTAAAGTGTATTTCAATATTGGGGTAATCAGTTACTACGTAAATTGTATTTAATCTTGAAATTTGCCTAATAAATGGCAAACTGTGGCTGTTTACTGAGGCATGAACTGAAAATCTGTATCGCTCACCAACTGTAGAGTTAATTGAACGAAATTGTCTCTCGTGCGTGGACAGAACTTTTCGTATGTACTTAAGTGCATGTAATGAGAATTTGCTACCAGTACAATCTCTGGCCCTCCGTGCGGGCAAAGTCCACCAGACAGCCAGTCTACAGAGTATCAGCTCTTGAAGTCTCATAATTTATGTAAAGTGTACATTGGTGCATTAGATTGAATAAATTTTATTTTGTTCTAATCATCTTTTTGCGAGAATATTGTGAATATTGTACAAAGGATTCAAAGTCCCACTAATATACAAATAACCAAACTGAGATGCTTTAGGGTTTTGCTTAGTTTATGGAATACCCTAATTTTGTTCAGCCCAATTCCTATTCTTCCATGCACTAAGTCAGATAAACGAAATTTGGGCAATGAAGTAAATGGAAGTGTGTGTGTGTAAGGGGAGAGAAAGAATTTTCAAAAAACAAACAAACAAAAAAACAAAAAAAACAACAACAAACAAATAAAAAAACACACACAAAGATTGCACGATGTCTGTAACCCTTTTTGTCGATACTGACCAGGTATTCACCCGATATATGATTGAAGAAAGCATGGAAAATTACCGATGAAGAAAGCTTTCCGCAAGTATTCTCCTCCAGAGAGCAGCTAACTTCGAACTACCTATCCACGTAGTGTTGGAAATACGCCACCATCGGGAATCAAACCTTAGGACTAGGTGTCGGCTGCAGAAACGTGGGTGGTGGCCGAGGCAGAGACAGGGCGCGGTGCCGCCGATGGCTGGTGGGGACGGCGCGCGGCGGGGGAGCGGCGGAGTCTGTTGCGGCGGGAGATGAGGTCGCCGAGGCGCTCATCTCGGCGATGCGCGCGGGCTGCCGCCAGGTGGGGACAAAGGGGGCGTGGCGGCGCACCTGTTTGTCCGCGTTACGCGCGCCATTTCGCGTGATTAAAGGCGGCGGCGGCGGCGGCGGCGGCTTCTCATTCTTCTCCGTTGCGCGCCGCCCGCTGCGTCAGCGCTGCCGCGCCCCTCACCCCTCACCCCCACCCCCTCCACAGTTCTCCCCTCGATTACATTATCCAAGAAGCTCTCCTCAAACGGCCTTTCAAAACTAGAGTATGAATGCAATTGAATGTCTGCAATTTATAATGCTTCGCATATTTATTTTTTACCTTTATTTTCTCGTATACGTAGTAATATACGGAGTAATTTACGTACTGTAAAGTGACGATAGAAGACAAGATCTAAGCACAGAAGGATCGAAGAGCAAACTCTCGAGCCTGTGGGTGAAGTCAGTACATACTCTAACGAAATTTAACCGTCAATTCGGACGTAGAATCTACACTATTTTTTTTTTCGATTTCACAAGTACTTACCGAATGTACAGTCAAAATAATTGTAAGTACTATATTACATTGACAAATTTACTAGATATTATTATTATTATTATTATTATTATTATTATTATTATTATTATTTATTGTTATAATTGAATTAAAAGCAATAAAAACTATTGGAATAATAGTACTTGCATAGATGTTGCCTGTCAGAATGATTGTATATTAATTTATTCTGTGTTCAATGTAATTTAAAAGATTTCTATATAATATATTGCAACTATTCCTCTAATTACGTAGATATTTTGAAGCTATCTGAAAAATATCTTGTGATTTGAGTCTTCTGCTCTCCCAAAAATGTAATTTAGAGAAAACGAGAAATTCCAGCTGAGTCGTGGAAACATGAGAGGAAGAGAAAGCAAACACCAGCAATGGGAGAGAGCGAGAGAGTTGAAAAGAAGAAAAGGGAAGATCAAATTGCTTTTCTTGGAAGCGGGAATGGGAGATCGAGTGTGGAAGCGCAAAAAAGAATCAATAGGTACCGATTGTGGAATTAGCGAAAATCAGTTTACTCTCAGCTCTCCGGGTGACTACACGTCACAGACTTGTGAGTAGGTTTTTAAAATATATTTTGGTGGCTATTCTTCGGGAAAAAATGCATGACAGCAAAATTGCGGTCACAACTTCTGCGAAAACCTGCGATTTTAATCACTCATTCTCGTTTGCATTTCTAATGACACTTTTCGTGTTTCGGCGTATTAACCTTCTAACATCCTCTAGAGATGTAACATCCCTAGGCACAATTTGAGTATCTGCGAATGTGCGTGAGTATATGTGTGCGGAGTCGTCACTCATGGTTAAATCACTTCCCTTGCACCAATCGAGACACTTGAAATGTCATTCGACGCGTCTCGATCTCCTGGGGGGGGGGCAATAATAATTCGCTTTCTGATCCGACCAGAAGTTTCTAAAAAATTTCCAAAAACTTGTATGTTTTAGCGCTGCCATCTTAGTGAGTATGCCAGGAATTAAACCAAGGCCACCCAAATAGATCTACGTAGGGGACGTTTAATGCGGCAAGTGAATCGCCGCGCGATAGATTTCATTTAATTTGCATACGTCTTATCGTATTTTTAAAACAAATTTGCACAAACCTATGAACAGTATTGCCTTGGAACTTATTGATCTTGAACTTCAAGTAAATACGGAGAAAACCAAATACTGAGTAATGCTGCAGAAGCACATTTACGTTCTTAGATTCGACTTCTCACATTTACATTTTTAGATGATAAAATGCTGATTTTCAAATGATTGTGGCTAACAACTTATTCTTATTAAAACGTAACTAACACATTATTCACATAAACATACAAAACAGTCGTCATTTAATGTTCATATAGATTAACTTAAAAAATATTAATAAATCAATTGCGGAAGTAGAAGTGAACACATTAGACTGACTTTATGGAGTTTTAATCTCTTCAAGAGTTAGGGGATAAAATTGGAAGTGCTAAGCAAATCCGGGGAAAAATAAAATGTAGGTATATAAGATTTTGAGGCAGATTTTTTGGAACTAATTGAGAATAATCTTATTAGAGAATGACGCTCAAGAGCAGCTTACAGATGGGTTTTTAAGTACTTTTATGCACATTAGCAAAGAAACAAAAACAAAAAAACAACAACGTAAAAATATACTGAATTATGTACTAAATTTTAACTCTTCAGCACCACTCATGCTTGCAAATATTTTTTACATCGTTTATAATTTTGAAATTGCAATACTACCACTTCATATCCCCTATGAAAGTATCATACAAGGAGGCTATTGGGTACTGGGAATTTTTGAACACTAGTAAAACGTATTAGCTACTACGATTCATTGGTATGTCCAATGATAGAGACTGTAAGAACTTCTTTTTACAAAGCTATGCATGACATACATTTTCAAACCGAAACAGTTTACAGCGTCCACGACGCCACATTAAACTAGTTGAATAATATTCAAACATTCATCAATTCTGGAATGCGGTAGGGTAATGATTCCGACTGTGCATACTCAGTAAATACTAGTTACTTGCTATTCTTACTTGGTGATTTTAAATCTAGGGGATAATATGGACGCAAGATTAATTACTATTATTAGCCCAGGGGAGAGCGCAGTGTCCCATGCATTAAGCTCATTGAGCACTTGCACTTGTGGTGCATCTTAATATTCTGGTTCGGAAGCGCCACAAGTTCCTCGCATTAGTCCTGGGATTAATTACTCCGTTTTAGAGTAACTGCGAGAAAGTTAGCAAATTAAATCAATTGATCGACAGGAAAGAGCGACATATAAAATGAATTTTCAAGAATTTCGTTGCAAACGTTTACTGGATGTAGACGGACTCCTTGCCCTTATAAGAAGCAATTTTCAAGTGAAATATATATTAATGAATAAAATATAAACAAAAAATTACAGAGGGTGAATTCATATTCCCCTACATTTATGTTATATACTTATAATGTATATTATATACCTGTTATGTATATTATACATGTTTTATACCTACACCCGTCATATACTACAAATCGCAGTCTAGCCACTTTTGCGATTTATCTGAGTTTGTGACCTGGAATGAAAAAGTAAAAACTAAAATTTTACTTTTGCTTGCATTGACTATCTTAGTAATGACTGATTGGTTTTGCCCTTCTTTATTTCCAGTGTTTAACGTTTTCTACGTCCCCACTAAGTCGTGACAAATTTTATGTGACTGCTCTGTAGTGATGTAGGATCATTAAACATCATTCTCCACGAAATTTTAATGAACTTTTAATTAATTAATTAATTAATTAATTAATATGTAATAATATTAATATATAATAATAACATAATAGTAATATATAATAATTATATATTATTCATTACTCATTTGCTAGTAATGAATAAGGATGTTATTTTAAAATACCTGAGGAATTGCTCCGGTTTCCACGCTACAATATTTCAATTCGCGAACAAAATTTGATATCATATATACTTTATGCGGGATTCGCACCCACAATTTTACCTTTCGAGCATAGTGGTTGTTGCAGAAGTTGCTTTCTGGAGTTGGAGATGCTCATATTGCTGGCTCATGCTGCGAGTATAACACACATTGGAAATGGACATTTACTTCTACCAAGCTGTACGCATTTTTCTAATGCCTAAACACATTGGTGCGGGCCTAAATTTGTAAGTTTAAAGCTGTATTCGAGCATTCGATGGGGGGGGGGGAGTATCACGCAGAGAAAGGAGTCTCTTATAAAGTGAATATTGAACCATTTTTTAGCTTTGTTAAAAAGAAACACGGACATATTGTAGATGTCGTATACCGTGAGGACGTAATTGGACTTTCACAAAGGTGACAGTGCGGTGAATAATGTGTACTAGTTGGACCTGTGCGTACATTTCACACTTTGTCACACTAAATCATATCACGGACAGACACTTTACTGTGTGTGGCATCATGTAGACTCGGTTCTGTCCGTGAATAATAATTCTACTTTTGCTCAAATTTTATTAACTTCGGTACACGAATTGTCAAGAACAACATATGCATTGGAAATTAAATTTGAGCGTTTTGAACGTTTTCTCTTTAGTGTTCAATTTTGACTACAAAACATTTTGGGGATGACGGTCATGAGATTCATGCCTACATGATAAAGTCGATGCAAAATCTGATGAAGTCAAATTTCAGCTATAAATACAAAATGTATTTTCATTAACGGTCAGCAGGTCGCCCTGAGAATTAATGACTCTGCCAAACACCTGTGTAGGATCAGTTACCTACCAATGAGGGGCGATCTGTCTGAAATGTGATTCGTTCAATGAAATTTCCCACCGCATGTTCATTGGCAATAAGTAATAATTTTTGCCTATGGCCTAGTTTGTAACATATATTCTGAACATTCCTGAATCATCAAAAAAACTAGTTGCCCCCAGTAGCAAAAATCCGCTGTCGACTTTGTGGAAAAAAACTATCCTGGAACTGCAGAAATTGGTTGTTCTGAAACGGCACACGTGAATACTAAAGGTTCTTCCTTTCAAGCATTATGACTTCAATTGTGACGTAAATAGTGATGTACCGCGTACAATAATAGAGTAACGTGAGGCGTGAAAAATTGCAGATTAAAGTTCTCAAATATTTTTATTTTGATGACAAAATTGAAACTTTCATTGATTTGGGATTTTTTTAGAGTTCCTGCTCATAAAGGAAACATTAACAAAGACATCTCTCACATGACCGGAGTCTACATAGTTTTCCGTCAAATTACGCGGATAATTCAATTGATTATTTCAAGATTCCGGGCGCGGCAACTGTCATTAGTTCCGTAAGTACAGTGCATTTTTTATTACGGAAGTTGGCAGTGCTTTCCTTAGCTGAACGGTGAGATTCGTCGGCGATGTTCTCGTCAACCGGCGCATTTTTCCTCATCCAGACACCTCCCACAAACCGGGATAAGCTCAAAGTTCCCGTCTCCCAACTTATGTGGTAGTTCAGTTCATATGTGTATGTGTGTAAGGGGTGAGGATAGGGCAAGGAAGAGGAAAAGAAGATCGCGCGCGGTCCATATCCCGTATATTTCGGTACTACCCCGGTATTCACGGAACGGTACTCGGAGAAGCCACGGAAAAACTACCGATCAGAGCAGCGGGCAGCAAGAATTCTCCTCACCAAGCCATTCAGTTAGTGTCGAAATCTTTCCACCGTTGGATCTCGAACACTCGGGCCTCCTGGGCACAGAAACTAGTTGCCGCTCTAAGCCACCTCAGCCGGAATGCGCATATTGGAAGTTAGTATTAAGATTCGCGGACTGAAGCAAGGCGTCGGGCGAAGGGCGCTGTGCCGAGTGATGGGGCACCGGTTCCCCTCGTCCACGCGCTGACGAGGGAACATGGGCGCTGACTATGGCGCCGCCTCCGCCGCCTCCGCCGCCTCCGCCGCCTCCGCCGCCTCCGCCGCCTCCGCCGCCTCCGCCGCCTCCGCCGCCTCCGCCGCCTCCGCCGCCTCCGCCGCCTCCGCCGCCTCCGCCGCCTCCGCCGCCTCCGCCACCTCCGCCGTCTCCGCCGCCGCCTCCCGCCTCCGCCTCCGCCGCAGCTCCGCACCGCTCCGCTCCACCACGCCGCCGCCGCCCCCGCCGCCCCCACCCCCGCCAGCACCACCGCCACCGCCACCGCCACCGCCACCGTCTCTGCCACCGGTACCGCCACTGCCGCCACCGTCCACACCGCCGCCACCGCATCCACCGCCGCCACTGCCGTCACCGCCACAGCCACCGTCACCGCCGCCTCCGCCGCCGCCTCCGCCGCCGCCTCCGCCTCCGTCACCGTCTGTCTCCTCCACCTCAGCCGCCGCCGCCCCCGCCCCCGCCCCAGCCGTCGCCACCACCACTGCCGCGCGCTGCCTCCGCCCGCCCCCGCCCCAGCCACCGCTGCCGCCGCCACCGCCGCCGTCCGCCGCCATCTCCGTCTCCGCCACCGCCGCCGCCGCCATCCCCGCCACCGCTCGCCGCCGCCGCTGGGAGGCTGCCAGCTTGGCGCGGGGGGTGGGGCGGTGCGGGGCGCGGCGCGGCGGCGGTGGCGCTTTTTGCGGCGTTGCTGCCCCCGGGGGCGGTCACGGCAGCGACCGCGCGCGTCGGAAGCTTTTTATCGCGCGCCGCCCACGAGACATGGTGGGGGCGGCGGCGACGCGCGCGGCTCCGAGCAGGGCCCAAACGCACGCGCAGGGAAAAAAGATCCAGGAACTTCAAATAACTGGAAACTAAAAACTAAGTTTATTTTATAAATTTCTGCATCTACATGGCACCATTTAAATTTAAAAATGTTAAATGGGGAAAGTCCTAAAACTTTAAATAACTCTAACCTAAAAATGAATTTATTTTATACATTTTGGGATGGAATAAAATGTTCTAGTCCACTATCAATGAAAACAGACTCGATTTTTACAATTTGTTAAATGTTTGCTTTGAGATAAAGATCGCTAGCAAACATTATGGTTACAATGATAATGTAGAAATTTAGCTGTGGTTTGTACGTAGGTATTGTAAACAAGAACACATTAATCTTAATTTTACATTTTTCTTTTCTAACACACTTCGATTTAGTTCTCTTCAGTTCTCTGTTCACCTCACTTTCATTCACTATTCTATTTTCTAATTATAACTTTTTTAACCAATAATATTTTTACTTATAAGTTTTTATGTCTTGTAAAATGTATTTCATTTTTTCTGATACGTTTTTGCTCGTTATTGCCTTCTATTCGGAGCTCGATATGCACTGCATACTAACTTACCTAGATCGAGAAGATCGACAAGGAAAATATGAAAACTATTGAATACATATTTTCTTATGGAGAGAATTATGAGAGGGAAATATGAATTGACAAACGGAGACAAGTTAAATATTAGTTGAGTAGTAAATACGCATTATCAAAATTAGGTACAAAATAAAATCATTCATGTACCACGGGCGTTAATTAACTGGTTGTAATGATCGAGCGGCGACAAAATGTCCGAAGGTCCAACTTCTGTTGGTCAAAACTAACTTCATTCAACGAAATAAACCTCGACTGACGATAAAATATACACCGAAAACACTGTCCAAAAATAACACGCCAAAAAAGTACAAAATAACACAATATTTAAAATGACAGCAACTACCGCAAGCAACCCGTTTGAAAATAGCGATTCTTGAAAGTTTATGTTACACTACGTGAAGGAATAACATTATTTTTCACTAACATAGTATTGACATTATAGTAAATAAAACTAATAGCAATTAAGATTTAAAATGTATTTACTTACGAATATTTGGTAGGGCATTTGTAGTGGCAGAAAGTATAAACAAACGGGGCGTTGTGCGGACGACTAACATTCTCTATACGCTCTTTTCAGACCACTGTGCAGAGGCAGCGGGGGCGGCGGCAAGGGTGGGGGGCGTCCGAATGTCTTACACGCCGCTTGGTGTGGAAATACGACGCAGGGCAGCGCTGCGCGGCGCGCGACGCGACGTGGGGCGACGCGATGCGACGCGCGCCCCCGACGCCGCCAGCGCTCGTAATCTGATCTGCGCCACCGGCCGGGGGGGGGAAGCTAAAGGGAGGGGGAGGGGAGGGGAGGGCGAGTGCAGGCGACGCTGGACGTGGAAGTGAAACTCACGGTCCCACCGACACCCTACACACCGGGTCAGAGGGCCACTGAAGAAACTTTGGAAGCTTCGTTGGCACCTCGCGTTGATGTGTAGGGACGATGCGGACTGGAACTGAAATGTGAAAAATGGAGAGAGTAGGCTTGTTGGCAGGAGGCTCTCGTAAATTTTGTAATGCCAAATCGTTCGATTTTGTATTGTAACAGGTAGGAAACTTCTAAAAAGCACTACACGCGACTCCCAAAAAGCTGGACAACAGATTTACAAAAATCTAATCAACAGACTCCCTAACAGTGTTTCAGCAGATTTCATAAAAACTGTACCATATTCTCAAAGAGCCTGGAGGCCGTTCTTGCATCATTGCTTTGTTGCAACATTCAATAATACGGCGAAGTCCGGTTATAGTGAACTTCTGGGGAACTAACAGTTTTGGTTCACTATATCCGAGATTCACTACATCCGATGATGTCAAAATTAAATAGATATTCAGACAGATTTCTCCATAACGATTGATTTTTATTAATATTGAGATACAGCAAAATTCATTAACCACACGACCTAAAAATTTCAATATATTTATTTGTCCTTAAAACAATCAATTATTTTTCAATTGTTTGCTTCCTACTTTTTCATTAGTAATTAGTAGCCCACCCAGGGCACGGCCTTTGTTTCCGCAGTGAAATGAGTTTCATAAGGTCATCAGTAAGGTACCCATCCCGGGTCCGCTACCTTCACTTCAGGGGAAACTTCTTCGATTATGACCTTTGGCCGACAATAGTTTTTCAAGCTGCCTAGTGTTGGAATTTGTGGCACTGAGGCAATATATTCTTTTTAGAAAGGAAATTAATTTCCAGAACGTAATATTTTCTACATTCTTATAGTCGAGGTACAGGTTCACTATAACCGAATGTTCTTATGCTTATTTGTACTGTAAGTGAAACTGGACCAGTGACTTAAGTTCACTATAACCGAATGTTCACTATATCCGAGTTCACTATAACCAAAGTCGACCGTACTTTCGAGTCTTTCCTGTCTGATGTACAGTATTCATTGAATTGCCGCTTCTTCGTGCGTGAGGTGAGTGACGAATTGTAGGGCGTTGAAGCAGACGACGTTGCTGTTGAGAAAGTGAAACTCAGGGATCCAGACCGGGAGAGGAAGCTCAGTGCAACTGATGTCACTGCAGTGCCTCACACCGGAAGGTCCTAGGTTCGAGTTCTGACGGCGGCAGGTTTTTCGACATTAGCTTGTCAGGTAGGTCGAATTCAGTCGCCGTCTGGAGGAGTATTCCAAAGGCTGGCTACTCTAATCGGTAGTTTTCTGTGGTTTCTCTGATCAACACCAGGCGAATGCCGAAGCAGTACCCTAAAAAACGGGCCACAGACCGCACGCGATCTTTCCTTCATCTTCCATGTCCTATCCTCTCCCCTTACACGCGCACACACATACTGACACTAACATGCACTACATTGACACACATGCCAAGAGACCGGTCGGGGGTTTAGAGCTTGTCCCGACTGGGGCGGTGCCCCGCTGGCGGAAGATACTGTACCTGGTTGGAAAAAAACCCGTTAGTCGAGGACAGGTCGACGCCGGATCTCGCAATCGAGCGAGGGAAGATCACTGCAACCTCCCGATAAAAAAACACGCCCTACATGTACGGGGACTATTGACATCGGTAGTTGACGCGTCCGGAATCAGTAACATCAATCAATCAGGGATCCACTGACATCCAACTCACAACACACACTCAATTCTCAGGGTTGTGGGACCAGGAGCGAAACTTGGAAAACATCCTTGCCACAATGAGGTATTGACAGATATCGGGTCGAAAATGATCCAAAATGTAAAGAATTGGCATGTTATAACGGTAGGGGATATATCTCATGTCATTTTTTGTTCTTTTTTCGGCATTTGAAAGTGACAGAAAAGATACTAAGTTGTTACGAAACATTTTGTATGTCTTTTTCCCTGAGATGACCAGAACTTAGTGCGTGGTGTTTTAAAGAATCGACGTTCGCTTTGCATTGGAAACATATCGTTAACATTGGAAACGCGGGTAGACCGAAAGGGTGGAAAGATTAGGGTGAAAGAAGGAAGTAAGGAGGAAGGGTGGAAGGAGGAAGTGACAAGCGGCGGAGAGGCTCGCGGAAGGTGTTGGAAAAGGAAGTCAAACTCCCGGCCTCACACAACGAGTTCAATAAGTTCGAGAAGACTTTACGAACACAACAGGACAGAGTGATAAGGAAGGAGGAAAGTTTGGAATTTTCGTTCGATGATCGTTTGTAGTTTCTCCGTAGTTGAACTTGACCTGAAATGTGGATTGATTGATTGTTCGTAATTGCGGGCTCGTCAACTAATATGGTCACTGGCCCTGTAAGTGTAGTGCGTGCCTTTTTTGCTCGGGAGATTGCGTTGGTCTTCCCCCGCTGTATGGCGGGATCCGCCGCCGACCTACCATCGGTTAGCAGGTTCTTCCCAACAAGGTATCTCCCACCCCTGAGGCACCTCCCCAGTCAGGACCAGCTCTAAGCTCCTGACCGGTCTCTCGGAATGTGTGGTAGTATAGTGCATGTTAGTATGAGTATGTGTAAGGGGAGTGGATAGGACAAGGAAGAAGAAAGAAAGATCGCGCGCGGTTCGTGGCCCATTTGTTAGGGTACTGTTTTGACATTCGCCTAGTATTGATCAGAGAAACCATGGAAAACGATTAGAGTAGCCGGCCTCTAGAATTCTCCTTCAGCCAGAGACTGAACTCGACCTTGCTGTGTAGCTAGTGGCGATAATCCTGCCACCGTTGGAACTCGAACCTCGGACCTTCCGGTCCTAGGAACTGCAGTGACATCAGTTGATGCGCTGAGCCACTTCTCCCGGCCCCGAAATGTGGAGAATGGAACGCTTATTGATAGGATACTTTTCACGTACTCGCTTTTCATATCATGTATAAAAGGAGTAATATGGTCCGAACTAAAATACTCAAAAATTCTCATGCCAAATTACCATGTGCGATGTTCATTATTTGGCGTCGTGGAAGGTTTCCAAGAATTGGTGTGCGCTTTGCATGATTCTTGAAACTTTGATTTGTGTGAGAATTCAAGTCTTCCGAATAAGTCGCCTGATACCATTATGTTATGTTTCTGGTAAATTTGGTATGTAACGTGCAAGAAAAATTGCCCCCATTATGTGTAGTTTTGTGGTAACTTCCGACGAATTCTAGGCGGACTCCTAGGCAATAACGATGTAATGAATCGCACGTGATTCTTCCTTTCTTATTCGTTCTTCACATCTGTAGGAGAGGAAAAGGTGTATCATTCATTCTCTCTATAGCAGACATGTTCAACATTCTAACTTAATAGACTTTTACGGGAATATCCTTTTCATCGGTATAGACCTAATACGACATACGTGTATGTATGAGATCGAAGAAAAGAGAATGTTCTACATAATTTGTATCTCGTTATATCTCTCAGATTTTTAGCAAAATATTACATTATTACCAGGGGTAACCCGTCAAAAATGGCGGCACGAAATATCCAAAATTAATAATTCATTATAATGAATGGCAGAAGACAATTAAATTTCTTTAATACTAAATTTAAGTTTTTTACTTCTTCTAAATTTACTTGATCATCAAAATTAGGTTGTTCTCTCGGATTCGGTAGAGCCTGAAGAAGCCACCTGGTGAAAGTTTTGACGATTTGCTTTTGTTACCACGTCCCACGAAGGAATCAAGAGTACCTGGATTGTTATACGTTGCTTAGGCACAACGCTTTCGTGAAATCCTACGGCATGTATATCGAAGATTAAATGCAAAATTATTATTAATGCTTAAAATTAATGCAACATTATTATTTATGCTTAAAATTATTGCAAATTATAAAAAGGACGTTTTATAAAAGAATTGCTTCATTTCTTTTTTAAATTCTTCGGATAAAAAAGTGACAAAGTAAAATAATGGTAGGTCTCGTTTTCGTTGAATTGTCGAGAATTGCATTTTGGGAACATTGGGTTGAGACAATCAGATTTTTAAGCGTCGTTGCTAGTAGGAACCACTGACAGTTTCCATGACATAGAGGTAAGCAAGGCGAGTCAACTCGGAGGATTAGTGTTCGAGTCTCCCGCAGAAAATATTTTGCTGATTGAAAACACTTTTGCAGGTGCATAGACTAGTATAATCTTGCGGCACAGTTATAGCGATAAAGTATGTGTTGTTGTAACACGTCTAGTTTAATTAATCTTTGTTCTCGAATAGCGTGAAAGACGCTTAAAAGCATGGCGCATTTCATTTTCGTTGAACTCTCTGAACTTTCGAAAATTGCAAAAGTTAGATATAATGAGAAATAGTTTGTGTCGTTAAATCACCACTAGTTTTCCTTGCTTCACTATTAAAAGGAGTGTGAGTATTCGTGTCAATTATTTTATGTGCAAATTCGGTCCAGTTGATAACATTGTTTATTTTGATTACTTTTTAAAATCAAAATTTAATGAGGAATTGGTCAGTTGATAAGATCACATAATTTTCCATTGTATTGAGAGACGTATTTTGCAAATTACATGGCCACAATTCTATTTGTAGTAACAGTACATTGCCGTTGTACCCTTCATTGAGGATCGGTATAACCGGATGACTGCCAGGTGTTGGTCTCGGTTGAACTTGCAATCACTTTACTAATGTTTCTGAAAGGACTATCTTTACCCTAATTTGGAAGACTGCTTCTGGACATAAATGTAACTTCATTTTCTGTGCACGTCTTCTAGAATTCAGTGGGAAATACAATTATTCAAGTTATAGTTTCCATGTTGTCGCGGCAGGAAGTATTATTCCGAAGGACAACATGGATAAGCGCCAAAATTTATTGCTTAGTTATCCTTCAAAATAGATTTTATTACATGGGAGGTTTTTTTAAGTAGCATATGACAGTGTAGGGATCACAGAATTGTGAAAATGTGCACACAATTCACTTTTCTCCAAAGCACGTCATACGCAGTTTGAACTGTTTTTTGACGTAAAATAAATTTAAAAAAATAAATAAAAAAAGACTATACAATTTGATTTTTAACCAACGCTGTGTGTGGATGAGTGCTTCCTCGCAGCCCCAAAGATACCGTGCTCCCTGTGATTATCTCAAGCTCTCACGAGAATAGGTCTATGCGTAAATTACGGCAGGGAGTAGAATAGGGGACGTCACAAAGTAATAAAGATAGGTCGAAAAGTTATTGAACAGAAATTTTCTGTTTGACAAAGGCAATGAAGCAATAGCACCTCCTAGAATTTGAACTCCTCAAGATCTCAAATTTCCTTCGTTCCTTTTCATTTAATGTGTGCACACATTTTTCTGTGCTCCCATTTTGATAGGTGTGAGAGAAGTTGGAAGTTAATTACTTCGTCAGCAATACTATCAAACAAAATCTATAACGAAGCAAACAATTTTTTAACGAAGCAAATAGTTTCCATTATACGGGCGCGAAACATTATTGTTAATTTATGTTGCAAATAATGCGCATTGCTACCTTTTCAACTTTGCATTGTAAAAGAGAGGGGGTGGGGATTCTGGACGTCGGAAAACCTGTACAGGTAGTAGCTTTTACAACTGGAAGTTGGAAACATCAATATACCCAAAATTGGAATCCTTTATTTTCCCGTCACATCTATATATTTAAAAAATAAGATATTTTGCTATGGCTTCGTTTAGAGCTTCTACTGAACCGATTGTAGTATTTTTTCCTTTAAATGAAAGAATGTGATCCCTAGATGTATCATCAGATATTGTTTGTGTTTAGTCACCAATATTTACGGTGTAAATTAATTAATTAAATCATTCTTGAATAGTACGCTTATCAATAGTCAATTGTTTTCTTCAAAAGGGCGGCTGTTTTAAAATTGACATACATGAGTCGAAAGATGTGAGTCTCCGCTGCTTGATGTTTTGTTTTGATTGTTGAGATTTGTTTACAATTCGTCAAGGCTTTGTTTCAGTGTAATCATTGCATTGTGGTGTTGAGAGTTTGCATGTACTTGTTTTTGTGGTGTATTTTGTAGAGAACATTCAGACGGTGGGTTTCGTTCGGTTGTACTTGTACTGAAGTAGTGAAGTTGTTCACAGGTTATGTCGAATTCCAAATCGTTGCCCACGTGCCCCAAAAGGCGCAAACGTACATTAAGTGGATGCAGAGAAAGAGAAAGTCAGCTTGAGTGTCGTGTTAGTGAGGTCATTTCGTTTTCTGTTGGGTCGTTGTCTCTGAAATGTCAGTTCTGCTTTGTTCTGCTTGTTGAAATGTTTGTTCTGCTTTGTACTTCCATGTGAGAGAAATTCTAAAAACGAGTTTACTGTGTTGCTTAAATGGGAAAATAAGTTTACCTTCGAGCAATATGCCAGAAGAATCAAAGTTGTTTCTAGGACATGATGACACATCAAAAACTTTAGAAATAATATCCGTCAGTATAATAGTGCTCTTTCTTTTGGGTCATTTGGTGCCGATATTGCAATGCCACCTGGTCTTGGGCCATACGTGTTCAAAAGTTTGGGAACTCCACATCACAGAATATCTTCGTTATACCCTGAAGATCCAAACAATGCAACATATTGTGAACATTAGTCTGAGAACAGTATTTCACATTTATATCAGATCTCACCGTCAAATTTTGACGGGTTCTCACTAGTTATATATAAATATCGACGTTGTATTGCTTTACGCGAATCAGTAGCGTTTGCACTGCTGTACGCTATCACACTACATCATAATCCACGTACAAATATTGAAGGAACGGCGTCGAGAACCCTAGCTATTGGAGCTGGCCATTTGTCCCGGCCGCTTCATTGTTCGACCGCGCTTGTTGCCCCCTCCGCTCATTCCGCCCCTCCTCCCACTTCGGGAGTCGCCGCCGCCGCCGCCACCACCATTACGTTTATTAGCCCGGCCTGCGCCGGCGCGCCAGAGAGCCGGCGAAAATTTAAGCGCAGCCGAGGCTCTGATTTTCCCACGGGGCGGCGCTGCGGGGCCCTTTCCGAGACGCCGCCTCCGCCCCGCCCCTCCAGCCCCGCTCCGTCCCCGCCTCCGCCCCCGCCGCCGGAAAGCAAACAAACGGAACGCGGCCCGCCACCGCGCGCCTTCTAATTCAGAGATCAGAGGAGCGATGTTAATGTCTTCATACAAAATGTAAGGGGAGAGCGGGCCGAAAGGAGAAGCCGGTACGGCGGCGCGGGGTGTGGTGCGGGAGGGACGTAGCGCGGAAGGGCGCGGTGGGGCGATGCGGGGAGGGGCTTGGCGACGCGAGGCGGGGGCGAGGAGGGCTGAGTCGAGGCGGGGAAGGGCGGGGCGGGACGGGGCGGGGCGGGGCGTGGCGACGCGGGACGGAGGCCAGGAGGGTTGAGGATAGGCGTGGTTGGGATGGGGCGAGGTGACGTGGGGAGACGCGGGGAAGGGCTTGGCGACGCGAGGCGCGGGTGAGAAGGGCTGAGTCGGGGAGGTGCGGGGCGGGGCTGGGCGTGGCGACGCGGGACGGAGGCGTGAAGGGCTGAGGCAAGGCGTGGCTAAGCGTGGCGTGGAGACGCGGGACGGTGGTGGGGGGGGGCTGAGTCGAGGCGGGGCCGGGCGAGGCGGGACGGGACGGGTCGGGTCGGGACGGGGCGGGGCGGGGCGTGGCGACGCGGGGCGTGGCGACGCGGGACGGAGGCGAGAGGGGGCTGAGGCATGGCGTGGCTGGGCGAGGCGTGGAGACGCGGGAAGGGAGCGAGAAGAGCTGATGCAAGGCGTGGCTGGGCGGGGTCGGGGCGGGACATGACAACGCGCGGCGGGGGCGAGGAGGGCTGATTCGAGGCGGGGTCGGGCGGGGACGGAGCGACGCAGGGTGCGGGCTGGCTGGGGGCGGGGCGGGGCAAGGCAAGACGAGACGAGGCACAACTTAGTTCCCAGACGCTTATCTACGCGCCGACAGAGCCCGGCTGCAGCCGCCTCCGCCCTCGCCGCCACCGCCACCGAAAGACAAGTGAAAAATGATGATTCCACGCGCCCAGACGAGAGAAAAGTCGCCGTTATGCAAATCGGACGATGGTTTCCCCATTAGGCGAACGGCTGTGCGGAGAACGCCAGGGGTGTGGCGGGGGCGAAGGGGGCGGGGCGGCCACGAGAAAGGTGCGTACTGCGCCCTCACAGAGTGCGGCGGGGAGAGGGCGGGGAAGGGAGACCCTTGGGGACTCTGGCAGTGGAACTTGGAAATTTCTTGTGCGACTCGCTCTGAGTCATTTTCCTGCCGCGTTCGTCTTTTGTTTCCCTCCGTTCTCTTCTCGCTTCTAACGCTTCCATTTATTCCGTCTTCTGCGAGAAAGTCTTCCGCTTGTTTCCGAATTCGGCGCAGTTGTTCTCTTCCCCGCTTTCGAAGCGAGAATTTTGCTGGAAAATCATTGTACACCTTCCATAACGGGTTGTATGAGGGATGAGTTTATTCGTACTGGCTGAATGGCGTGTTACAGTATTCGACACCTTCAGACTAAAACTTTTCCAGTAGACCTTCTCTTAGTGAATTTATGTCAAGGTGAGTAAACCCTTCTACATTTAATGTGCACTTATTGTTACGTGAAAATCAATAATGTTACTACGATAACTGAATATTAGCGATGCAACTAATTCATTTGATATCCACGTGACACAGATCAGTACTAAAAGAGATTTGAAATGTGAGATTTACGTATTATGAAAGCTCCGAGAAAGGAGTAGTCTGAAGAACGCATTTGGCGACTCATACGGCTAATGGACATGAAGTAAATTTGTTTTGGGAATCAAACTTACTGCAACGGAACACAATGCAACATTATTACGGACACTGTCCTATGCGCATCGTCTTTCCTCCTATCTTAACTTCCATAACCAACTAACAATTGTTTCATCTTATTTATGCAGTTTACGGCTAATTGAAGGTTCAGATGAAATCATAATTTCAGATTTCAAGTAATGTACAGTTAACAAGAAACAGAATTCAAACATCTTCAATAGCGGATCAAGTAGTATTTAACCCTAGCGATACAAAGGTCATGTCAAAAGAAGGCCCGTGCATCATCAGAACTTGGTAAGCGAGATCGGGGCTTCTTTGCACCGGTTAGTAATTTTTAATTATTTCCGGGTTTTTAATTTTTTTCAACACTCTTTTGAAAATTTCGGTTATATCAATGGATACCACATTTTTTGACTCTCTGATGGATTTTTTCTTTCTTGGTACTGCTTCCCCAGTATAGAGATATTACTATAATGCTGCGGAAAAAACAGCGAATTTTCGCCCCAAAACCCTTATTGCCGAAACCTGGTAACGAAAAAGTGGATAAATCTTGTCCCGATGTATAATAAATTACTTCTAGCACTTGTGTAGTCACAATTCATAATTTGTGGGTTCTTGATACCTCAAAATAATTGTCGGCAAAACGCCTTTTTGTCCGTCAGCGTGTCTTTGAACAACGCTAGCTCCTAAATCGTTCAGCTGATTTTCTCCAAAATTGATATTCCCAAAACGATATGGCTGATCTCATGGCCCCTTAAATTTGTGTTGAATTTGAATTGATACTTTAATTTTGGGGATACTTCACATTAAGCCCCTGGGACACTTTTAAAATTTTCAAAACAAGGGAACAAAATTTTTGATTAATTTGTTTGTAACATATAGCGTAACACGCTTAATAGAATTGTGCAGATATCCTTTTTGTTGAAATATCTAATTTTTCGAAAATTGCAAAAAATTCAATTTTTTCTGCGTTTTTCTACAACTACAATTATAAAGCTAAAACGTTTTCTTAATGAAATGTATTCATCAGAAACATCTTCAAATAAGGTCGTGTGCAATTTTTTGAAAATAGGAGTGGTTTTCGTGTAATTGTTCACGAAATATACGCAATTTCGATTTTTAAACATTTTTTCTCTAAAACGGCGCCAGTTTTTTTTAAGATTTTTTCCTCGTGTGTATCTAGGGACGGTAAAAATTATGGTGCTGGTCACATTTTCGACGAACTTCCCATATCTTTGAAAAATGCAAAAAGTTAACATTTCAAAACTAGAAAATTGAAACTAGAGATTTTTGCCTCTGACAAAGCCAAAACAACCTCTTAAAAACGTCCCGGTTCAGTTCATTGTAAAAACGAATAGTTTTAGCGTAATTTTGACTTGAAATTAATACAACTGAAAAATTTTTATTCTAAAAAAACCGGTTTAAATTTTTTCTTCAAATGTTTTACACGGATAGAAGAAGAGACGCTTAGGAAATGACGTGGGACTCATTTTCGAAGATCTATCTTATTTTGGAAAATTGCAATTTAAAGATAATTCGAGAAAGTATGTGCAGTTGTAGCGCCACTAGTTTACTAAGACGTAATAGCTCAAATTTTATCAAAGGCATGAAATAAATTAGATGATATTTTGATCAAATAGCACATCAAAAACATTTTTAATGATTTTATCTTCCTATAATAACCAAAACAATCATGGTGGGCTTCTGAGCTCCCCCATGATATGAAATTAAATAACAGGATTAGCGCTAGCAACTGAATCATATATCCTGAATTGAGTTGTTGGATTATAATGGAATACAATTTTGTGAATGTTTACTTTTTATCCTTTCCTTCCAAAGAAAAGAAAGTAATCGTGCGCCGGAAAAGAGTGAAGTTTCGTCAGAAAAACTTACTCTGGGATGCTGGTGACGAAAAAGTGGATAAATGTTGTTCCTGTATACTGAAAATTACTTCCTCTAGCATGTTCTGTAGTCAGAATGCAAAGCTTTGTTGGTCCTTGATACTGAAAAATCGGTTGACGGCAAAACGCCCGTCTTTGTAGATTTTAATCAATTGATTTAACTGAACGCGAAGTCCTCTATTTTTGAAACAGATTCTTCGATTCTTGGGGATGTTTTACATGAAGAAACAAAATCATTTTCAGAATTTTCTCGAAAAGACTACAAATTTTTCGATTTAACTTTCCCCTCGGATAGTGTAAAAGAGGCTTTAAAGAATGCTGCCTATCTAGTTTTATATGAAATATCATATTTTGTGAAAATGGTAAAAGTTAAAGTTTTTTTCAACCTTTCCTACAACCACAATTTTGAAGATAGAGATAGGACAGATCTTGAAATAGTCATGAACACATTTTCGCAAATATGAGTAGTTTTACCGTAATTGTTCGTGAAATGTAGGCGTGGTTTAAAAATTATTTTCTCAAAAAGGGCTCCAAATTTTTTCTTAGAATTTTGTTATCGTATGTATCGATGAAAAACGTGGTGCTAGTTTCATCTCCAACAATCTCTCTGTGCTTTTGACATTAGTTACAATCACATTAAACAAAAGTTAACATTTGAAAAGTAAATAATGGATACAGAGATTTTTGCGTTAAATTAAATCTGTTCTAAAATATCAGCATATTAAAAAATATAATGAACAATTTTTAGAAAATAACAGTAGTTTTTGCTTAATTACTCCTTTAAATAATAATAATAATTATTATTATTATTGATGAGAGAAAATGTTATTGATGTTTTCCACTGTTCACGGTCCTTCGCCACTCTAGTCTACTCTACACCCACTGCCATCTTGAAGTAGTCAGACCATCTGGTTTCCTGCCGGCCTTATCGTCTCCAACCTACTCGCGGGTCCCATACTTCTGTAGCATGGGTCCATCTTTGGTGCTCCTGTCTCATCAAGTCTCCACCCTATTTCCATTTAATACACATTGCGTGTTCTTCCGCAACTAGAATACCACTGTTTCTTCCAATAATGAATTTCGTCTCTTAAATAGAAATTTAGAGCATCTTTCTTTCCATCTTCCGATGACATATTCTCGGCATATTCTTCTGTTTTTGCGTCAGTGACCATTACTGGAATCCATACAATAAAACCGCTATTACACAAGAATCGATTACTTCCCGTTTGGTGTTGATCTTTAGTTTTTTATCCAGGGGATAAAAAAGCCAGATTCCAAAACTTTTTCTATGCTAGTGATATTCTACGATTTATTTCTTTTGTATCTTTTTTTTAAAGGAGACGATCTGTCCTAAGTAAGTATATTCTTCAACATATTCTACTTGTTTTTGATCCATAGCTATTGGTATTTCATGATCGATCGTAACTTTTGTTTTGGAAGTATTAATCGTTAGATTTGCTTTGCGGCTCGTCCTAGATAGATCCTTTAACATTTCTGTCATTTCTTGTGCCGATTTGGCAAATACCACAACATCATCTGCGAAGCAAAGATTTATTAGCCTTCTGCCATCGATTAGAATACAAGAGTTGGTCTTCCAGTTCAGTTTTCTAAAAATATCTTCTAGGACACAAGTTAATAGTTTGGGTGAGATTGGATCTCCTTGTCTGACTCCCCTTTAAATAATGCAATTTATAAAAAAATCGCCGTTTTGTGGCGCCCGATAACATAACTTTCTCTTCTTACGAAGTTTTTGTAAGGTGAGAAAGTAAAATATATTTTCTCAAAAACCGCTCCAAATTTTTACTACGGATAAAACAAGAAACGCTTAAAAGAATGGCGTAGTTTTCATTTTTGACGCTCCTCTTACTTCCAACAAACAATTTTCCAAAATTGCTTGTTAGAAGTAATAGGAGAAACAATTATAGTTGTAAGCGTTGGCTCAAATGAGTGCGTCAGTGTGACTGTGTGATGTGGTGGTAAATTGCACGGCGTTAAGTTAATGGTCCTGAGTTGGAGACTCGACGCGGAAAAACGTTTTTAATGGATGAACGTTTTTGAGGTTCATGTAGTAGTATAATATTGCGGAGCCCATTACAAATAATGCGAGAATGTATGATAAAACATCACTAGTTTATTATGTCAAAAATGTATTCTACCCATCAAAAAACAGTTGTTGACGCAATGGCTTCTGGTGCGGAATATCTGGTCAACATCTGGATTTCGAAAGCCTGTGACTCGCAATTACGTACTTGTTATAATCATTAAGAATGCTTTGTAATATTATTTTAATGTATGATGCGAGGCACTTGAAGAACCAAATCCATGGCAACAAATTTCATTGCTTATCTGGTATTACCATTGGACAATTGTAGTAAACATGACATAGTTTTCATTTAGAGAGTTTTTGCATGTCAGGGATTTGAATGACGGGACACGATAATATTGCGGAGTGAATTCTAATGCGCATGCGACTACTTCAATAGCCGGGATTTCCATTGATGGGATACGACATTTCAGAGTCTTTATCGTGTGCGAGAAGTGAGTTGTTCATGGTCACTGAGTTGTGTTGGAAGTTCTGTGGAGTGTGCTGAGGTGAGTGTGAGGTTATGGAGTGTGAGGTTTCGTTTGCTGCACTTGGAGAGTAGTGATCTAAATTCTTTAATTTAAAATGGAAACATCGATGAACGAAACATCTGTAAATACTTCTACTATTTGGCAGAAACTTAATACCACTTGATTTTAGTGAGTAAATTAAAATTTTAGTAAGATGTTTTATAAGATGAATGATCGTATATGACTTGGAGGTTATGTGCAGGTTTGGGATGTTAATGCCCTAAAAATAAAGCATTTAACCCTCCAAAATCTTGAAAAATGTCCCCAACACTGATCTAAAACGTAATTATCTTTGTTGTACAATATTTCTGTGAAATATGTGTCTGGTTAGTGAAGCCATTTACGTGTGAACAAAATGTTTAAAATAAATTGTGTGAAGCGCAATTGGCAAAGCGCATTCGCGTTCTGAGTACTAGTGGTTGGTAAGTAGTTTCAAGAGCAAAACCAAACAACCGCTTGGTTACACCCAGACAGTAGCTTGCACCGTAACGTATACACATGTGCTTCAAAAGAGTTAAAAAATTAGTTTTTCTAAAATGACCACAACTAAAAGAATTTATGCAATACACAAGTGCATGCAGAATAGCATATTTTATTTAAATGTCACTTTTCATAATTTTCATTAAATGAAAACTTTTCTTTACACAAAACATCCTTAATCATTTATATCATTACCTTTTCATTATTTGAATAATCATAATTTACGTAAAAGTAACTGTTTTTGAATCAGATATGAACAAACTGTAAAGTACAAATAGGAACAGATACCGAATAAAAACATTTTCACGACTGTTTTTCTCTAGTACGTCCTCCTTAATTATTTTCCCCTCACATAAAGTAGCAAACTCTCCAAGAGAAACTTTTTGGAGCGATGTACTTGCATTGAATGCTCTTAATGGAGCTGAATATTTTCCCGAAAGATCAGGAATTCGACAGCGGCCCTCCAGACAACTCCTTCCGGAGTGGGCGCAAATAGCGAGCGTGTTAAGAGCAGCGAAGTACTTTCGGCGGAAGTGCCCGACCCGGGGCTCGCGCTGACGACTCTTTAATTAAATCAAACTTGCGTTATCGCGGAGGCATCTCGGGCGGGGGCGGAATGCGGCGCCGGCAACTATTCTAAGCGGCCAAGCGCAGCGCTGCTCGCGCCGCCTCCGCCTCCGCTTCCTCCGCCAACTTCACGGCCGCCTCCGCCGCCGCCACCGCCTCCGACTCGGCTCCTGGCGTCGCTGACGCCGCGACAACCCTCCTCGGGACCTCCGTCACCACTGTCACCTGGCCGCTTGCTTCGCCCTCGCCACCTCGGCCGGCGTCGTGGAGAGGTCTCAGTTCATCAATTGATGTCACTGCAGTGCCTCTCACCGGGACGTCGTAGGTTCGAGTCCTGACGGCGGCACGATTTCGACACTAGCGTGTCAGCTAGGTCGAATTTAGTCGGTGTCTAGAGGAGAATTCTAGTGACCGGCTGCTCTGATCGGTAGTTTTCTGTGGTTTCTGCAATCAACACCAGGCGAATAACGGAGCAGTACCCTAATAAACGGACCGCTCGCGATATTTCCTTCCTCTTCCTTGTCCTATCCTCTCCCCTTACACACATTTACACCAACATGCACTACACTACCACACCTACCGGAAGACCGGTCGAGGGCTTAGAGCTTGTCCCGTTTGCGGCGGTGCCCCGCTGATTGGAAATACCTGGTTGGTGAAACCCTGCAAGCTGACTGTAGGTCGGCCTCGTATATCGCCATCCAGCGTGGGAAACACCGCCACGTCCAGAAGGAAAAACATGCAGTACACTTACAGGACGAATGACTTCGGTAGTTGATGCGTTCGAAATCACTAAGAACCAACCAACCAATCGGTCGGCGTCGCCAGCTCCATCCGCGTCTCGCCTTCAACACCTCTTGCTTCACCTGTCATCGTTACCGTCCCTATCTCCAACACCTCCATCTCCAACGCCTTAGCAATCTCATTGCCTTCCGCCACCACCACTACCCTCTCGTCCGCCATTGCCGCCTCCGCCGCCTCCGCCGCCTCCGCCGCCTTCGCCGCCTCCGCCGCCTCCGCCGCCTCCGCCGCCTCCGCCGCCTCCGCCGCCTCCGCCGCCTCCGCCGCCTCCGCCGCCTCCGCCGCCTCCGCCGCCCCCGCCGCCGCATGAGTCGGCGAGAGTGCTCTCGCGTTCTTGGCAAATGTCTCGGTATTTGCTAATTAATGAAGCAGCGGCGAAGGCGTGCCGCCCCGCAATCAGCGCTTGATTAATCGCTTCGATAGGCTGCGTTATATTAGTTTTGCGCACAATGCGGCCCCATTGTTGAATCGCGCGCCTGACACGATAGTTGGGGTTGGCTGACGCCGCCACTGCTAATTGCGGCTCCGGCGTGCCGCTCCGCCCCCGGAGCGGCGGCGGCGGCGGCGGTGGCGGCGGCGGCGGCGGCCTCGGCGGCGCGGAGCTGGTCCAGATTCGTATGTTCCCCCACGAAACTGAGCGATGATGTCGGTTTTAATGCGGTGGCGAGCCAGAGTAAAATCGGATCGGTTTCTGTGACGATTCGGAAGACGAATAGCAAGGGAAGTTTTTGATGAACGCGGTCTCAACCTCCGAACACACTGGGTTTAGGAGTTCAGGCAACCTTCTTTATCCTTCATGTAAAGGTTCCTAGAAAGTACAAAATTTTGAAAGCATACAAATTAGACTAAAGTTGAAATAATATCATATAATTGGAATAAAACTATTTACAGCTATTTCACTGAAGACCGAAGAATATCTCTTGAATTGATGAAGGCTAGTGAAACGCACAAAAAAGTCTCCACCATATCCTTAAAAATATTCAAAAAAATCTCTCGGAATGATCAGGTGGTCATTACAAGCTTCAGAAATGACTATTCCATATTAACGCATATTTATCTAATGATTGAAAAAAAATCCTGATGTAACCACTTAAGTTCCTTTAAATGTACGTAACGTATTAATTTACTGCCCTCTAAGCAAAAGCTCCAGCAAAAACAACTAGTAGAATGCAGACACGAAAACATTCTTAATTATAAAGATTATGAAAAGAAAATTATTGATTTTATTTTAAAAATTAATATTCACAACATCATTAAGTGAAACTACTTACCATACTTAAGTTGTTGGCTTATTTTCACACTCACTGATCATGAATATGTTTTTTCCAATATTGTATTCCAAGAGCAAAATGTATCAAATTGTTTAGTCGCTAATGACTTTGAGGCCACTGTTACTATAAATAAATTTTAAAAAATCATTTCGAAGAAACAGCCTACCTTTTCAGTAAAAGGAACCTTATTATTAGGTAGTGATTAGGTAGTGCAAAACACTCAATATCAAATAACAATCCTGGATTACTTCCATTAGCAAAGTCCAAACCTCTTACAACTTACGTGTTCGCACTCCCTAACATTTTCTTTTATTTAATTCATAGTGATATTCACTTCGATAGATTTTTAGCGAGATCAAAAATGCTCGAATGATGGATTTAAGAACAATAAACAATATTTTATATAGCTATATTGTCGTCTCACAAATGCTTTTTAACCAATCCTTTTGGTGTACCAGAATTATTACGCAATGAATGAAGCATAACATAGAGTAATAACGAGAGAAGCTGTATTTCTGAAGCTATAATTGAAAAATCAAGATATTGGTTTGAATGGTTAATTAAAATATGCTGGCGAAAAAGGGTAGCTGAATATGATAGGCAAATCTGCCCCAAGGGATAAGAAATTTTTATGTTGAAAATCGTAATTGAAGTGTAACAAAACAAGTTTTTTTGCCGGATTTACCCCTATAATGCCCCTTGTTACACACATGTAACAACATTTCTAGTCATCTCGTATTTGTACTTTTTTGCACTAACTTGCAAATTTCCTTTCTTCAGTAGACAGAGACAACCTAAATGAAACATAGAAGCAGGGTTTTTCATTCCTGAATGCCAGATGCCGATTTAGCCGTGATCGCCAAGGCATTGTATACTCCTGGCCAGGGTGTACATATACCCTGAGTGCTTCGTACAAATGTAAATAAACGCGTTTTTAGCTTCAATTATAAGTATGATTTTTTTAATCACATTAGGCTTATGGATATTGACTTGAATTATCCTTGCAATTTTCTATAGACGCTAAAGATGTTTTAATATTTTTCAGGCATTTACATCCGATTTTGACTCTTATGCCAATTATCACTCTTATAATCAACAAAAAAGAAGGGAAAATAGAAAAAAAAAGCCTTCGTTTTTCAAGAATATCTTGTTCTGACGCAGATCGTAAAAATGGCTAAATAGAAAATGATATTCCAATAAATTCTCGACAGTTTCCCAACATCTCAACTTTTCATCTTATAATTTGCATCCGAGAGCTCAATATAAATAATGCAGTAATTTAATAGTTTTTTATTCATTTTCTTAAAATTAGGATTTGTTTTATTAATTTTCGTAGTTTTTTTTGTTTTATGTTTATTAGAAAAGATAAATAATTAAAAACAACATTGTAAGAATAATATTATAACCTATTGTAATTTGAGTATTGAATGAATTAAGATTTTAACTAAAAATAAAGAGTTTATTAAAATATAGAGCAATGTTACAAATAATGTTAAATATTATTTGTAATGTTGTTAAAACACCACTACATGATGCACTCACCCATGTTTTTGATTTAGGCGGAAGAGTTTGGAAATAAGCCATTTGGTTCTACATCGCAATGTGCAGAATCACCATCTGCCTGTAAGGCGCAATATTTGATACTCGCATCATCTGGTTTAACGTCATAAGATGCAAAAAGTCTGCCATCCATATCTACGACATAATGTCACACACGTCAAACCTGCGTTGGATACATTGCAGAATGTAGATTGTTTATCATCTATTTCCGTATGGCAAGATTCAGAAAGCTGTAAGAAGCATAAATGGCAGTCGGAATTATCAGAATCTCTATGGATATTAGAACCATCATCTCTATCAAGTTTCGATGATCCGTCTTACACAGTACAGGTTAAAGAGATGTGAAAATAGAATTATTTAAAATCCATTTTTCAGAGAACCGTTGCTATATAAAAATATTGTTTCTTGTGCTTTTCAAAGACTGAACTAATATTCCTTTCGAAACTCATATTCTGTTTTGTAGCGACGCACGTTTTTAAACCGAAAGGAAATCTCAGTTGTAGTAGACATGTAACTCGAAAACTATTGTTTATATAAGATCTACATAATTTTAGAACATTTTCATACGCGTTCTAAGTAGAGAAACAAGAGTTAGCATTATTATTAAATAATCTGTCAAATCAAAGCAACATAAGTATTCTGGTAAGCTGAATGAAGAACAAAAACTCATTCCACAGCTACGGACCTTACTTTCAGGCCACGGACATACTCTCCTTACTCTTCCTTGTCCCATCCTTACTCCTCACTTGCGCCCAGAAACACTAATAAATCAACTTCTGTATTGCTTTGAGATTCTTCTTGATTATTTACTATTCACTAATATTATTTAAATTTTTTTGTAAAAACTAGTGGTTGTTGATCTCTTTACAAGTTGTCATAATTGCCAATACGTTTTGGATCCAGAGTATGAACTAGGATAAGAAGGTGAAAAGCTGTCCCCATTGGCTGTCACATTAATAAGCATTGCTTTACTAAGTTTCCGAGACCATATGCACTCCAAGCGCGCCCTGTTTTCTGCAGATCATTATTCATTTGTGTGACCTTGATACACATAAAAACCATAGAAAATTTCATACCAATAATGTAATGTTTTGACAAAAATGCCAACTCTTTCATACAGCTACTTTATTTGCCTCCTTTTTCAATAGACTTGGAGCTTCCAGTTTATTATTTTTCTATTTCTCAGGGTGTATGATTTATTAGTTTCAAGAACAATTATTTTACAATACTTTGCCAGATGACATTAAACGATTAAATTCGATAGAAAAGTTTAAATCACAAGTGAAATCGTTTCTGCTGCATAACTGTTTCTATACAATTAGAGACTATACTGAGCATCACAAGGAAAGTAACATTAATTTTAACAGTGATATTTAATGTATTATTTACCATTGGACTGTATAATTCTAAACAATATGTAACAAGTATTGTATCGCAGCTTCTGGGTCAATGACCCCCATCTCGATCAGGTTTTTCATCCAGTTTCCCTGATCCATTGAGCAAATGCTGAGACGGCCCCTTGTGTTGCTTCTGTGCATAAATGAAACTTCATTTTCTGAGCGCGTCTTCTAGAATTCAGTGGGAAATACAATTATTCAAATTATCGTTTCCATGTTGTCGCGGCAGGAAGTATTATTCCGAAGGACAACATGGATAAGAGCCCAAAATTTATTGCTTATTTATCCATGAAAATTGATTTTATTACATGGGAGTTTTTTAAATTCAAAATTCAAGTAGTATATGACTTAGTGTAGGGATCACAGAATTTTGAAAAAGTGCGCACAATTCACTTTTCCCCATAGCACGTCATACGCAGTTTTAACTGTTTTTTTGACGTAAAATAAATAAATAAATAAACTCTAAGTCTAAAGCCAATTGCTATTTGGGTATATTTGTGCTTTACATACACCCTCTACAAATATGAACCCTGTAATTACAATGAGACGATTCGACAATGCTATTTATCGCTAACAAAAGCCCAGGTCTAGCTCCAAACAACGAACAAGCGACGAACGTCACCTTGCGCGAACACTCGGCAGACGCTTTCCCTCCCCGTGACGCCAGCATCAGAAGGGAAGCGACGAGGGAATCATCTTCACAAAGTTTGTTTACTTTCCGGGCGCCCGCGCCAAAAAGTGAGCAAGGAGGGTGTTTTAAGCGCAAGAGGGCTCCAGGAAATGCACTTTTCCCCTTCATTAAGAAATCTCGGGCCGGCGCGGCGGCGGTGGAGGGTCGGAGGTGATACTAGTGAAGACGGCTGGGGCTGTGAAGGTGGAGGGGGCGGGGACGGGGGCGTCAAAGGCGTGGGCGGGGTGACGATGGTAGTGGCGGGGGCGTGGACAGGAGGCGGTGCCGGTGATGGCGTTGATGGAGATGAGGACTCGGGCTGGGGGAGCGGTGGCGGTGCTTGGGGGCGTGGGCTAGGACGGCGGCGTGGGTGGAACCGGGGCGGTGGTGACGGGAGAGGCGGCAGCGGGGGTGATGGCGTGGGCGGGACGAGGGCGTGAGCAGGGGCGTGGCCAGGGAGGGGACCTGGGCGGGGATGGGGGCGGTACGGGGGCGGGAGCGGGGGTGGGGGCGTGGGCAGCTGAGGGGGATAGCGGAAGCTGGGCTTCGGCATGGGCTGGGGCGGCGGCGTGGGTGGGACCGGGGCGGTGGTGACGGGAGAGGCGGCAGCGGGGGTGATGGCGTGGGCGGGACGAGGGCGTGGGCGGGTGGGGGCTTGGCGATGGGGCGTGAGGGTGGGGGCGGGCGGTGGGGGCGGGCGGGGCGGGGCGTGGGCGGGTGAGGGCTGAAGCGGTGCGGGGCGGGAAGGCGGTGGGGGCGTGGGCGGGTGGGGGCGTGGGCGGGGTGGGGGCGTGGGCGGGGTGGGGGCGTGGGCTGGGGCGTGGGCGGGGAGGAGACCTGGGCGGGGGTGGGGGCAGGTGCGGGGGTGAGGGTGGGACGGGTGCGGGGGTGCGGGCGGGGGTGGTGGCGGTTCGGGGGCGGGGGCGGGGGTGGGGGCGGGGGCGGCTGAGAGGGGGATAGCGGTGGCGGAGGCTGGGTTTGTGCATGGGCTGGGGCGGCGGCGTGGGCGGGATCAGGCAGGGACGCAGTGGCGGCAGCGGTGATGTTGGCGTGGGCAGGGGCGGGGGCGGGGGCGACTGAGAGGGCGCCAGTGCGCGCCATGGGAGCGGGGTGGGCGGGGCTCTGAGGGCCCTTGATCACGGCTCTCGACGCCTTAACGAGCGCATCAAGGTGCTTGGACGGCTGCCCTCCCGGCACTCGCCGCCTCGTGCCTTCTTATCGCAAGGGCGCCGTCATCGGCAGCTGCTGTTAGTGCTGGCGTTTATTTAGTTTTGCTTGTGCGAAGGTAAAATGGAATAATGATTTCACCCTCTTTGAGCCACTACAGTTTCTAAGAAATCAGATTTTCTTTAATTTATATTTGAATATTTGTGTAAGAGACAGTTACTGTACCTGCTTTTCGTGGCAAAGAGTGTGTTCTACACACACACACACACACACACACACAGACACACACACACACACACACGCACACGCACACGCACACGCACACACACACATATATATTTAGAATATAATCATAAACCTTTCTGTTCATTCAAAGCATTCCTGAGCGAAAATTCTTTAAAAAAATTAATTTATTAGAGAATCTTTTATCCACGAAGGGTTTAAGATCTTTAGAATGCTTTGTGTCGCATTGTTTAGTCGTGTATGCGGTTTTGTGAATTCATTAGTGCCTCTGGTTTTAAAAGTAAAATAAGGTTGATGAATACGATGTTATAGCATATATGTTATACCTTTGTAAAGGGAATTACTTTCTCTGTATCAAACACCTAACAGAACATTAGTGATCATGAATAGAGAACTAGCACTCGGATTACCCAGGCAATTGGGGAGCGATGAAAGATGTTGGTGATATCGTGAGATTCGAGATTGCAAAGATGAAGAGCCTTACACGGCATTTAAATATCAAACTCTAGCGATGTGCGGTGCCGCCGCTGCCATCTGCAGAGGTGCAGCGTGATGAGAGACAAGTTATACTTATCTACTCTGTTGAATCAGAGATTCAACCAACCAAAACATAGGTTTCGGAGTCATAGGGATTCGTTCCCGGCCCTCACGATTCGGATCCCGAAGCTCCTCTGGTCAGTCCTCGCTGTGCAGACGACGAGCATGGTACCAGACCACGACCAAAACACGTTTCTTCGTTTCATTCCAAGCTTGTGATAGGGTGCAAAACGAACCATTGGACTTCAGTGTGTCATGTGCTGCAAGTTATAAGGTAATGTGTTATAAGCAACTTAAAAGTGTAAAAGTATGAAAAACACTCGTTAACAACTGAAGCAAGATAATCTTAATAAACCTAAGTTCCAGACTCCATTCGTCTTTTTTAACACTACAAGCCTCCCTAAGTGGCGGCTGATGTGGAGTCAATATTGTACATCTAATGGTGTTTCCGCCCGAAGGAAAGAAATAAAACAAAAACGTAGTGGGATGGAGGTGAGAAGGTCGTTTGATGGTTGTAGGAAACAATTTTGGTTGCAATTGAAAGTTTGTTAAAATTCAAACAAGTTATTATGGGAGCCTGTGAAAATGAAGTAGTAGTAAACTAAGTTGACGTAGTTTTCTATGTGCAATTCCTCATTGTTTCTCATTTCATTTTTTTATGATTTTGAAGTTAAATTATTTTGTGAATTTCTTGAATGTAATATTTTCAAAATGAGTGAAGATAAATAAAACTCCTGAGGAAAAGAAGCAACAGTTAATTAAAAACATAGGCTTTGTCAAGGCTTATTTAACTCTATTCAATAAATATTCATCAGGATGAAAACTTGAAGTAAGAGTTCGTGCACTTCCAACTTATAATAATTGACATTTTCCTATTCTGGGACGAGTATGAAAATATTAAAGAACAGCTTTTAGAAGTAGAGGGTGTAGCTGTTGTTCAAAGAGAAACTGCTAACTTTGAAGTGTTATTTTTTTAACAATTTAAAAAAAGGCATTATTGTTGGTTAAACAAATGTAAAAGGAAGTAAATCATGTGTCAGACAATGATAAAGGAAAATCATCATTAACTGTTGAGAGTAAACATGAAAAACCTCTAGTAAAGCTACCCAAAATAGTTGATTAAATTCTCAGTTAATTTTTCCCAAAGAGGAGAGTTTCAAAGCAGTGTTTCTTGCAGCAGTTATTAAAACAACTCTTTGAACAATGTAGAAAGACTATATTGCTTAAATGGAATATTGGAGGGTAATGCACCACAACGTTTTGCTCCTTTACACCTCATAGAAGAAACTTTTGACTTTGCCTGAGGCATGCTTACTACTACATTTGAAAATAAAACCCTGACAATAACTCAAATGATAAGTGATATTTTTGTGATAAACTACAACGTTCATCAGCTTCCTCATTGAGGAAACTTTTAGATACTTTTGAGACTAATATTAAAATACTAAATATTATTAAATTAAATACACTAATGAGACATGAATGGGAACAGGAGAATACGCCTGATACATTACCCACTTACAAGCAACTACTTGAATTCTTGGTACATTATTGCAATGTTTAGAACAAGAGTCAACATTCTAATAATATTTCTGCTTCCAAAATTTATAAATATAAAACAGTTTTAGCAAAGAAAGTGTAAATTTAATCTTATAATCAGCAGTCTTAAATGATAATTAAAAATTGTTTCTTGTTTACTAAGCCTCACCATTAATTGCTTGTTCTGTTTTTAGAAATTAATTGTAGAAAAAGCTTAAGAATTTGAAAGCAATTAATGCTTGCTATAATTGTCATATAACAGGGCGTACCATTAAAGATTTTAAATATTCTGATTTGCAAAATCGGTCACACAAAGCATTGCTTTATTCTGAAGTAATTGATTACAGTACTTTCTATATCAAACAAGGCACCAAGTACTGAAGTACCAGATCCATCTAGTTCTCAAAATTTATTAACTCATCTGACATTCGTGAATGTAAATAAATATAAGGCAGTGTTATTATCTACTTCAATAATAAAAATAACTCACAAAAATTGGCACTTGGCATCAGCGCGTTGCTTATTGGACATGGCATCGCAGTCAAATTTTATGTTCTCTAATTTAGCTAAGCGATTAAATTTGATGCAACATCAAAGTAATGTAACAATAGTGGGAGTGAATCAAACCATTAGCCACGCTGTAATTAGTAGGGTTAAAGAAATTTCTTACAGTATAAATAATGAATATCAGCAATGTTTATCGTTTTTAGTATTGCCTAAGATCAAATATAATATTCCAGTAGTCGCATTGACGACTTCTCATTTGATAAATCCGCAAGGTCTGATGTTGGCTGATTCCACTTACAATCTTCCAGCCAAGTACATTTATTATTAGGAACAGAGGTATCAATATTAAATGCTGAGCCAATAGACTTAAGTCCAAATGAACCAATTCTACATAATACATTGTTTGGTTGGCTTTGCACAGTAAAATTGTCAAATTTAAAAGGTCGATTTGGTAGAAGTATTTGAAATTCCACACTGATGAATTGCAAGTGATCAATTGTTGAAATATTGGAAAATTGAAACCCTTCCTTCTAATATAAGTTTTGCAGAATGGCCACGAAGTTCAGACGAAATTAAAGTGAGAAACTCTTTATCGACACTTACAAGAGATTCTAGTGGTAGATTTACAGTAAAACCCAAAACTTTGGGAGTTTGAAAGGGATATTTTGATTTTTGAGCGTACTTTTAATGAAGCTTAAAAACATTTTCAAAATTTTTCAAAAAATGATGTGAAAAAACTGTCTTTGGAAAGCGTAAAGGAAGCTTTAGAGAATGGTCCAGATCTGTTTACATATACATACATTTATTTGAGATGCAATTGGGTCTGAACCTGTAGCAGTTAATTAACCATAATTTCAACAATAATAATACAATACAAACCGAGGATACAGTAATTATACTATCACTTATCGTCTTATATATTATTTCACTAGTATACATACCTTTAGCGGCTCTCACTCCCAACCAGTCTTTATAGATGAGGTCTCTAAAGAAAGAGAATATCACGGAGATGTGACGAATTGTACTTTGACTTTAAAATTATGAAGGATTTGTTTAAAATGCGTATCTAAATATTAAAGTCAAATGCAACTCGTAACATTCTGCCGCATTTTTGAATCTGTATCGTTAATTACTTGAAGGAATTAAATGAAGATTCTGAGGTCTTAAAAACTAAAATTTTGAGGATGAAGGCTTCAAAGAAACGTTTATCACTCCATAATCTACAGGATAAGATCTTCCAGGACATTCTATTACATTTTAACTGATTCGATGTTTCTCAATTCTTCCCCACCTATTCAGAGTCTGTAGAATCTGCAACTGTATATTAAATTAAACTAATTACTTGATATTCTACGCTATTGAATTACCCAGGTGTACGTCTCTGCTGGGTAATAAAGTTATTGTCAATGTTGTATTGTATTGTTATCAATTACAAAGAGACATACAAAACAAGTGACGAAGGATAAGAGGGTCCTGAAGAAAAAAGAAATAGGTTTAATATGGAAATGAAAAAATAGAAAAGAGGGTGGAGATATGCGAGAGTTCTCAAACGGGTACGCTAGAATTAAGTATTATAACAATTATTTCAACTCTAACATGATATACAATAATTATGTTTGTGATACTAAAAATAAATACAAGATATGTAGATAGTGGATAAATTAGATTTAAAAAAGGCATTGATCGCGTTCACTACACTTCACTGCACTTCTTTTCACTTCACTGCACTCTTCTGCACTGCACTGCACTGCACTGCACTGCACTGCACTGCACTATTTTGCTTTGAATTACACTGACCAGCACTTCTCAGGACTTACGTAGTCGATCTACGTACAATTTATAAAGGCACAAAGTGTGTTTTGTTTTTCTCGTTTCTTTGAATTCCCAGATTTTTTTGAAAGTTGCAATATTGAAATTTTTTGGGGTGTCTTCCTACAACTATATTATTGAAGATAGCGGGTTTTTCCTTAATGCAATCTGTTTGTTAAAGACGGATCTATAAATTCCTGCTCAATGATTTGAAATATGAGTAGTTTGCGTGTAATTTGGGGCAGAATAAAGGGAATTTAAAAACAATTTTTTTCTCAACAACCGCTCCAAAGTTTTTCTTTAATTTTTTCACGGGTAGAGCAAAGAATGCTTACAAGAATGGCGTGGATTTAATTTTTCTTTGAACTCTTTGAATTTTCGAAAATTGCAAATTTAGAAATACACGAGAAAGTGTGTGTTGCTAGAGCACCACTAGTTTTGAAAATTCCCAAATGTTCGGTTTTCAAATGGTAGATCCGAAATATTACTTTAAGTATATTACAGAAGTCATGGACATTTTCGCTGAAATATTTTTAGAAAATGTCGTTTAAGCGTTCCTGTAAATGCAAAATTTGAAGGACATTTTCACAGAAAATTTTTGAGTTTTCGAGAAACTTCATTGGAAAACATTTTAAGCACTTCTACTCACAAAACCAATAATGTATACACATCGCTGGAAATGTGCATATTACCGTCATGAGAGAGATTAAAAAAACGTTCGCGTAATTTTTGAAAAAACAAAGTAATAGTGCAAAATGGATTTCATTTCATTGTATACAGTGTGTTTACCACTACTCGTACAAAAAGTGCGAAGAAAAAGTTTAGATTAGTTTTTGAAAAAAATGGTGTTTCAGCGTTTCTGAAAATGTGAAATTTTGAGCTTATCTTTGCAGACAACTTTTGATTTTCGAGAAATTTTGTAAGACTCATAAATGTATGTGTACTCCTAAATGCAATGATGTGAACAAATCGCCGCTAATGTAAATACAAACGACGCGAGAGAGATGTCTAAAAATTACATTTGTGTAATTGTTGAAACACAAAATAACACATCAAAAGGGCATTTATGTCATCTTAGAGAGTAAATGGTGGATTCCAAATTACATATTTGTCATTGCGTCCATTTGCCTTGGATGACTTGGTTTTGGCGAGGTGTTGCTATATTGAAATTTAATTATATGTTCTGCTGTAGTATGTATTTATTCTAGATAAGTAATGCTAGCACTACCTTGGGCCGTATAAGTTAACTTTTTGTTTCCCTCGAAACACGTAGGTGAAACCTCTAAGGGAGGGAATCAATTGCCTGTCGCTTCCGTGTGCTGTCGTGTTATGTCATTCTTTTTGAGCAGTCGTCCCACGCCGATCAGATGGCATATGGTTGTCAGCGCTGGTTATGGTGATGAGGGTGACAGTCGATCCGACTTTTCTTCACCACTGGTTACGTTGATGAGAGTGTACGGAGAAAATGCCCAACTATTGTGCAATTGTATTTTAGGATTGGTAGTAGAAATGGTGGGTATTTCACATGATTTTAATTTTACTAATGATTCAGATTCAAGTAGAAGCGACGATCACACATGGGCAAAATGTAACCACATAGAATGGAACCCGAGATCATACCACGGGGAGCCAGTATGCTGCTCATGAGCCACCTGGCCTTCTGCATGAATCAAGCCCAAACTGCATTTCTCTTTTCTTTTTTTTCTCTTTTTTTTCTTTTTTTCTTTCTTTAATTTCAGGCCTTTTAATATCTTGCCCAAAGTCTGGCTTTCGTAGAGAATTGAACGAATCTGCAATATAAAGACTTCCAAGATAATACTTGTTTCCGTTTACAAAATAATTTGTTTTTAAAATGCATCATTTTTAGTTTCCAAATGCACAAAATAATTTTTGAATCTTCATTACATTGATTCATTATTTCATGTTGTGCGCGTCCACTCTGGACATTATTCCCGTACGTGTAGTACATGTTCTTATCCTTGCCGGTAGCGGTGTTCTTCCCTGGCTGGATGGTGAGATCCGCACCAACCCACAAGTCAGATAGCGGAGTTTTCCCCATCCAGGTATTTCCTATTAGCCATGCCCCGCTCCCCGCTCAGTCGGGACAAGCTGTATGTTTTCTATGGAACAGCAAGGAAACTAGCCATGGGCAGAACATGGCTAGTTTTTATTAGGGTATTGATAAAACATTCGTCTGATATTGGTCGGATAAACCATGGAAAACTACCGATCAGAGCAGCCAGTCGCTAGAATTTTCCTCCTCCAGACAACGACTGAACTCGGTTTGTGATTATGTAGCTAGAGTCCAAAATTTTTCCATCGTGGGAACTGCAACTCTAGGACTTCCCGATCACAGGCACTGATGTAACATCAGTTAATGCCCTGAGTCACCTCAGCCGGTATCATCAGGGGAAATATTTTGAAACTATGAAATACACCTGTAATGCAAATTTTAATGGCAGAGACATTTAAAAACTATTTAAGTGTAATTATCGGAAAATTTTGTCGGAGCAGTACCCTAACAAACGGGACACGGACCGCGCGCGCGATCTTTTCTTCCTCTTCCATGTTCAATAATCATCCTTCACTCACACACTCACACACTCACACACTCACACACTCACACACTCACACACGCACACACGCACACACGCACACACGCACACTCGCACACTCGCACACTCGCACACTCGCACACTCACACTACCACACATGCCGAAGGGTCCAGTCCAACGCTTGGACCTTGTCCCGTCTGGGGCAAGGCTGGTGTCAAAATACCTGATTGGGAAATACCATACAAGCCGATAGGTAGGGCGGCGCCGGCCTCGTGATCCAATGGGGGGAAAATCATCACCACCACTTGCAGCCATAAAACATCTGCTACATTTAGGGAATTAATGTCCATAGCAGTTGACACGACCAGAATCACCAATCAATCAATCAATGAACCTGCCCAAGAAATTTAAAGGATAAATTTGGAGCCATTTTTGAGAAAATTTTGCTTTAAAATTACCCATGGTGGTTCAAATTAAAAAAATATACATAACATTATGCTTTAAAAAGCAAAACTGTAATAAGCAAACAAAGAATTTCATTTGAAGGAAAAATCTATATCTTTAATAATGTAGTTGTATGAGGAGGTCCAGAAAAAATGTAAACTTTTGCAATTTTGGAAAATTTAGAATCAACAGAATCAACTCGAGGAAGCGTGCGCAGATGATTTTCTCCCCCAAACGCCACATACAGTTTTTTTTACTGTTTTTGACTAAGTAAATATCTAAAACAGTGAAAATTGGTCCTTTGCCATCTCCGTGAGTGTATTTCACTCTATTCCAGCAAGACATTTGAAGAAAACATTTAGAGCCAATTTTGAGAAACTTTTGAGAATGCCATTGGGCTTTGTGGTAGCGCAAAAAAGTAGTGCAAAAATCCAACTGGAGGTTTCAAATTCAAGGGTCCGCGATATCAGTCAGATCGATCGGGAAGTGTTAAATTTCATATAAATCCTGCGTACAGTTTATCGTCTAGTTTTTTTCACACATGGACAAACGGACGGGCAGCCGGATTATACGGATTTTTGTTATTACATCCAAGACAAACATTTCAAGTGTTCACATGCTGTAGACTTCCCAACCTACATTAAATCTGTGAAAAACATTTATTTATTATAACATCTTTACAAATATTTATGAATTAACACAAGTTTATCTACCAGGGACCGTCATCCTTATAAATGTTTATAATGTGTGTGAACTGTTTCTGTCAATGAAACGTTGAAAAATGAATCTTTCTACATTCTAGGAAATGTCTTGATCCACTTCATTTTCTTTTCCCAATGGACCAACACAATCCTGAAATGCTCACACAAAAGAAATTACATCCTCTTCGCCTTCCTTTCAATTTATTCATTATTTAAGTGGTCTACTGCAATGAAATTGTTGTTAGTACTATTAGCAGGTGTGCATCATATGTCCGTGCTAATTAAAAATAAAATAAACCTTTTTATTCAACACATTGCTGCTGGAATTTAATGCGCTAATTTTATACTTCATTTTCATAGGAGAAACCGCTAAATACAATGCGACAAATTATGAAATAATATTAAACCAGTTATTACAATATAATTTTAAGATAATTAGAACCTTAATTATCAGGTGAACGGAAGCATTAATAACATGAATTTAAATGAAACTCACAGTGGCGTTTTAAAATCATTTGGTAGAGATAACAATGTATGCACATTGAATATTAACAGTGAAACTATTGAATCTACGCTTTATTGAAAGTTTACTATTTTATTTGTTTTAATTCACATAGTTTTGTTTGAAATTTAATGCGTTACACATCTCTCTAAATACAGACTTCTAGGTAAAGCCGAGCCGTTTTTCTACCTCCCTGAGTACTTCCTGTTTGCTACACAGGTACTAAATAGGCAACCCTTCATAACTGCCAGGGTAACACAGTGGGGAGGCCTCGTACATAAATCTAAATAATATTGCATTATTGACTGAAGATTAACTAAAGTATGCATTAAAATCTGGAAAATAATTATAGTCCACCAAGAAAATTAAACGGAGATCCTAATTTGTCGGAGTATAAATGAATGTTTGGGCTCTTTATCTGAACCTGATTGATATTTCCTCGCCCTTAAGTGATAAAATGAGAAAGTATAGTAATCGTGAACCGAAAATGGTAAATTTTCGACAGAAAAACTCTTATTCCCCGTTTGTGGTAGCGACAGCGTGGATAAATTTTGTTCCTACATATAGTAAATTATTTCCTTTAACACGTTGTCTAGACAGAATCCATGTCCTTGATACCATAAAACCTATTGCAAAACGTGTCTCTCCGTCTGTGGTCACTGCTAGCACGGAAACTGTTCAGCTAATTTTCACTAAAATTGATATTCCTAAATCGATTAAAAAGAGCTCGAGGCCTATGTTTGAAATGAATATTTATATTTTAGGGGTAGTTAACAAGTAGCCTCAACATTTTTATTTTTTCCTTCAAAATGGCTTTAAATATTTAGATTAAAATTTGTCCTAGTATAGTTTAAAGATTGTTGAAAAGAAAGGTGTAAATCTAATTTGTGTTAAAATGACTAATTTTTCGAAAAATGAAAAAAAATCAATTTTTTCTATTATTTCTTACAAATACAATATGGAAGATTTACGTTCTTTCTTAACGAAATCAGTTCTTTTAAGATTCTAAATAACTAAATAACTCCTTACGATTAAACAAGTACCAAATGATTCTAGTAAAAAAAGCGTGGGAAATTTGAAAAATTATTACTCTTAAAAAAAAAGAAATTACCTCTTTTAAAATTTAACATATCACAACTACAACATTGACGATTGAGATTTTTGCCTGAAACAAAACCTGTTTGAAATATATTTAAAAGAGATCATGTACGCTTTTTGACAAAACGAGAAAGAATTTTTACGTAATTTGTGCTTGAAATTAATGTAATTAAAAAAATCCTCAAAAATCGTTCCAAACATTTTCTTTAATTTTTCCCTGGAATAAAACAAGGGGCACTTAAAAGAGTGGCGATGGTCTTAATTACGCTTTGAATTTTTAAAAATTACGAGTTGGTAATAATAGGAATGCCATTTGGTTTTTAATTTTTACTCAAATTTCCTACGCTTCTTTTACTAGAATCATTCCGTATTTGTTTAATCGTAAAGAGTTATTTAGTTATTTAGAAGCGGATAGCTATCGGCTGTCCGGGGAAATTAAATTGAACGCATTGTAAAGGATGGAGTCGAAATTACATTGTTTGAAAGAAGTTCGTAAAGTGCTTGTTGATTAAGCCCCGATCGCTAAATGTCGGGTGCGCTCCTACCATATTCACAACTTGGAAAAGACCTTCCTGTGTAGTGTCAGCACTGATGAGTTCAAGAGCTACTGTGGACAGAAAATAAGTTGGTGCTACTCCTGTCAAGGACTTGCAAGTCACATTGGTGTAATGGTTTGGAGAAACACGATGGTGGTTGCGCTTGGAGTAACCATTCGGGTGGACTTACTTTAGAGCCCTCACTATAAGTATAAATGGTCGGAAAATTGGAAAAATAGTAAAGAGCACGGTGAGAGAGACACTTATCTTTCTTCGCGTACACTGAATGCAAACAAACCGAATTAAAATATGTTCGTTTTTGTAGAATATAAAAGTATCATCGGTTGAAATGTTATACGCATTACTGCACCATTGGGAATCGTATTGAATGATTGATGGAACAAAATGCATGCGGCTCCTGTCGAATTTGACAGACTGCTCAGAGGTGCGAATACAATAATCTTTTGAAGAATTGTTCAAGAGAACTTTAGCGTTCGATTTATGCAGCTGTCAAAAGCATTGCGTTTAAAATGGCGGCGCAACGCAGCGCTTTCAGGTGATATATGACATTTCGCTTGTGCTCGGCGCCAATATTTCTCCAAGTTTCTGTCTTCGCGGTGAGGTGGCAGCCCTGGAGCATCGCGTCGAGGACGCGTCACCGCCAGACCTCGCGTGGGTGATGCATAGCGGTCTCTCACTCCGCCTTCAAGATTCACGACACTTCTCATGTGCTCTTGCACAATTGTTGTTCTGCGTTAGAATTTAAAGGTGAAAAATTGCGTATAGTTTTGTTATATAATGTTAATTTAATTAATTAATGTTACATATATATATATATATATATATATATATATATATATATATATATATATATATGTAACACATTCACGAAGAATCTGATTTGTTCTAGGTCAGAACAAAACATTCTATAAGCTTTTTTTGATCATCATTACAGCGCCATTTTTACAGTCACTACTGTTCACAAAATGGCATTTGTGTTCACAGTTCATTTCTACACGGTCTTTTCTGCACGAAGTATGCAAAGATTAACGATAATTTTACTCATTTGTGCTTTTAAAACATGTATGTTTCACCGCTTCTATTAGAAGCTACATATTTCAAAAGAAAGTAATGTCACATCAAGACATGATTTTTTTCAGTCAGATATACAGCTTGTTTGTTATTAAAGGTCGCATCAACATCTAGGACATTAGCGATCACTATTGGAGTTAACGTTAGTTAGTCAGTGCACTGAGCTACCGCTCCCGGTCAAAACGTACTCTCACTCGCACTCGCACTCTAGACGTGTCAACTACCGAAACGTACCCTCACTCACATTCTTCATTCCCGCCGCATATCCTACTCCGCGCCACAACCCGCCGTTCGTTACCCACCATCCCCAATACTTCCCGCCTCCTCCCAAATGATTTCCCACTCTCAGTCCGCTACCCTCTCACGCAGCCACATACGTCCACCCTCTCTGCTTTGCCATCACCGGCTATCGCCTACCAGCGCCGCGTCTCACCGCAACAGCAAGCTCACCTTCAACCATTTGCCAACCTTCCCCATTTCTAAACGACCCATCGCCGCGGTTCATGTGGGAATTCTTCGTCCACCTCACCGTGCCACAGCCCGCTGATGCCCCGCCAGCTGACACATTCTTTCGTCTCCCCACAACTCATAGTTTTTCTATCACTCTTTAACCACCACCTTTCCTCGACCCATTCCTGCAGGGGGGGATCGCGATGACGGAGATTGTCGCGGTTTCTGGTGGAATGTCGTAGACGACCACCCGGACCTTAAGTCTCGCTCGCTTGAAGGTACAGGCAGTGAGCAGACGATCCTGGTCGCCGGGTTCGACCGGCCACCCAACACTTGGGCCTATGACGCGTCGACCTTGGATCAGGATTGGGCGAAGGATGCTCTTCAGAGCACTCCAGATCCCACTTCAAAGTCCAGCGGGAAACTAGTTACCCCCCGACAGGTTGCTCCGGTACCGTCGTTACCCACGTCGTGAGACGGTAAGCATTGGGGAGACGGGATGGGGGCTCCGAGCCGCCTGGGCCTTGGTCCAGGCGGCCCCCAGTTGGGCTCATGGATTCGTCGTGGCAGTAGCCCGATACTCTGGGCAAAGAGGAGGGAACTTATTCCCGACGCATGTGAGTGGCGCATTGTCGAGACTCCGGTACTAGCCTGGATAGCTAGGAGCTCTGAGCTAGCAGGGTGGCCTCCACCTAGGCATTGTCTGGGGAGGTTTCCGCGGAGGCAAACTGGATTCCGGCTGGATCCGACCTGTTGGCGCCTGTCGGCGTTAACGTGTCGGCGGTGGGTGCGGATAAAAGACCAAGAGGCATAGGTGCCCACCCATGATGAAAAGAATTACTCGTAGTGTGGAGATGTAGGCCACATGGGGTTACACACTCTCTCTCTCTCTCTCTCTCTCTCTCTCTCTCTCTCTCTCTCACCACCTTCCTTCCACCCAACTCTGCCTCTCTCTCGCATATCACTTCAACCATCCTACCTAATAACATTTCACCGCTCCACAAACCACCCCACCAATAAGCAAACATTCCGCCTCCTCCCAACTGTCTCTCGCTTTGATTGATTGATTAGTGATCCCGGGAGCGTCAACTGCTTAAGCCATTGGTTTTGTGAGGTACATTTTTTTCCTCGGAGGAGGTGGTGATATCCCCCTTCTGTATGGCTAGATCCAGCGCCGACCTGCCCGTCGGGCGGGTAGAGGGGTTTTCCCCAACTAGGTATCTTCATCCAGTGGGACTCCGCGGCAGCTGGAATAAGCTCTAGGCTCCCGACTGGTCTTCCCGAATATGCATGTAAGTCAGTGTGTAGGGAAAGGGTTGAGGAAAGGACAAGGAAGGAAAAATAGCGCGCGGTCAGTGGCCCGTTTGTTAGGGTACTGCTTCGGCATTTGCCTGGTGTTGATCAGAGAAACCACAGAAAACTACCGATCAGAGAACCCGACTGATAGAATTCTTCTCCAGACAGCGACTGAACTAGACTTAACGATGAAGCTAGTATCAAAATCCTGCCACCTTCGTTACTGAAAACTAGCATCGCCCGGAAAGAGGCATAGCAGTGACATCAGCCTTGAGACATCTCTCCCGATTCAATCACGCATCAACACGCCGCACGCAAGAGGCTCTCAACTGGCTATCACCGCCGGGCGGCTGTCTTGCAGCCGTCAACCGCCCTCCGCTACGATTCGATCCCGCTCCGCAAGTCGCCTCGCACGCGTTGTCTTACCACCTGCACCTACCTAAGCACCGCCACCCCTTCGCCACCCGACGTCCGTGTCTCCACCCCGCCCGCCCGCCCGCCCGCGCCCGCTTTCCGTCCAACCGCCCGCGCGCCCGCTTTCCGACCGCCCGTCCGCCCGTCCGCCCGTCCGCCCGTCCGCCCGCTTTCCGTCCGTCCGCCCGCCCGCCCACCGTGGGCGTTGGCCGCGGTGGCGGCGCGCCCTCGCGGCGCCGCTGCTCTTTGTGGCGCCCGCTAAGCCGCCTGCCGCACTCGCCAGGGTCACTTATATCGCCGTAATATAATTGGTCGTGCATTATGCAGCGCGCGAACAGGGTCCGGCGACGCCGAATGAAGCCGGTATTCCGCATGGGGCGGGGAGTGGCACGACGGCAGTACAGGAGGGCGGTGATGGTGATGAGGGGGGCGACGGTGATGGTGGGGGTTGAGGGAAGGGTGGCGGTACCGAGGGCAGGAGAGTGGCGATGGAGGCGACGAGGGCGGCGGCGTCGGTGAAGGCGGGAGTGATGGCGGTACAGTGACGGTTGAGGTTTCATTGATGTGTTATTGAATTGATTAGTGATGATTAGTGATATTGAATGTCAGTGATTCCGCGCGCGTCCACTGCTGAGCTCATTAGTCCCTTGCGTGTAGTGCATGTTTTTTCATAGGAAGTGGCGGTGATCTTCCCCCGCTGGATGAAAGATCCGGCGCCCACTTACCGTCGACTAGCGGTTTTTTTTCCAACCAGGTATCTCCCACCAGGGGCATCGCCCTAGCCGGAACAAGATCGAAGCCCTCGACCGGTCTCCCGGCATGTGTGGTAGTGTAGTGCATGTTAGTGTAGGTGTGTGTGTAAGGGGAGAGGATAGGACAATGAAGAGGAAGGAGAGATCACGCGTGGTCCGTTGCCGGTTTGTTAGTGTACGTCTCTGGTATTTCCCTAGTGTTGATCGAAGAAACCTCAGAAAACGGGCGATCGGAGCAGCCGGCCGCTAGACTTTTCCTCCAGAGAGCGACTTAATTTGACCTAGCTGAAAAGCTAGTGTCGAAAATCCTGCCGCCGTCAGGACTCGAGCTTAGGACCTTCCGGTCAGAGGCGCTGTAGTGACATCAGTTGATGCACCGAGCCACCTCTCCCGGTACGGTTGGCGAGGAGGATGTAGTGGCGACAGAGTAGGCTGTGGCGGCGATGGAGGCAGTGGCGGCGAAGACGAAGATGTCGGAAAGGGGCGGTGGCAGTGGGGCTGCAGTGGCGGCGGTGGAGGGATGGTGGCGTCGGCGTCGGGGCTGCGTCGCGAGGTGTGGGCGGGGCGTCGCGCCGCGCCGTGCGCGCTGCGGTTCGTTTCTGGCGCCGGGCGATTAACGGTCGCCGCCCGGGCCACGCCCCCCGCGCCCAAAGCCACCCGCGGGGGCCTTCGGCGGCGCGAGCGCACCTACGCCAGTCAAGGAGAATAATTAATTGAGGCGTTGAATGAAAATTTAATTTGCGCCGCGGGAGCATTCCGCGTGTCGACCGGGCGCCCCTGCCGCAAAACACCGCCGCTTCCCCTCACCTCGCGTCACTTCCACTCCTCTCTCTCCTCTCCTCACCCACCCCCTCCTTCGCTTTCCCCTTCCCCGTCCCTCCCTTCTCTTTACATCTGCTTCTCTTACCCTCACCTCTTTCATCATTTTCACCCCTTATTTTCAAACTTTCTCCCCTCTCTCGTCATCTATTCTTTTGGTTCCCTCGCCCTCCCCTGTTTTGTCTGACCCTCATCCTTTCTCTTCCTTTTCTCCTCCATTCCAACCCTCTCCCCTCCCGCCTCTCCCTCTCTATACTGTATAGTATCACACGCTCTTCTCTTCTCAATATCTCTCCTCTATATTCATTTCTCATTCCTATTGTCTCGTTAATCTTCCCCGCGTCTTTCTTTCTGAAGCGTCAGTTTCGGAAAGACTACTGCTGAACTAATATCATCCAGTGTTCAGTGTTATTGTGCGCGGTTCCGATCCAGTTTTAATTTGGGGTAGGTGATAAAGGTTTTCAACAATATAGGGCAGTCGAAACGCTCGTCAAATACCTGGCGTTGAAAACCATCGAATAGATTGGCGACATTAAAGCTATGCGGCGGTTTAAGCTTTCTGCAAATTCGAGTCGCTAGTCCGAAGCATGTGTCGGAAATTAAATTGCAAAGTTTTGCGTTTTAAATAGAATATTGGCGCTGGGTTTATGTTAAAAATCACGCAAGCAATTAAATTTGCGAAAAAGTCTTAAATTGTGAATTAATATGACAAACGTCCTTAATTGATAGGGGAACTAATTCATAGCAGTTCAAAACGTGATTCTTACGGTGCTTCCGTTATTGCACCCTCGATTTCACGAGGTTCGGAAGGTTGATAAACGAATCATTCCAAGTTTGCCAATTTCAGTAAAAACAAGAGAAAGCTCTCCAGCATCAGTTTGGTAGCATATTTGGTAGCATGTTTGGTAGCATGTTTGGTAGCATGTTTGGTAGCATGTTTGGTAGCATGTTTGGTAGCATGTTTGGTAGCATGTTTGGTAGCATGTTTGGTAGCATTTTGGTAGCATGTTTGGTAGCATGTTTGGTAGCATGTTTGGTAGCATGTTTGGTAGCATGTTTGGTAGCATGTTTGGTAGCATGTTTGGTAGCATGTTTGGTAGCATGTTTGGTAGCATGTTTGGTAGCATGTTTGGTAGCATGTTTGGTAGCATGTTTGGTAGCATGTTTGGTAGCATGTTTGGTAGGAGTTTCAATTTTTTGCGAAAGTAGTACATTTTGTAATAATTTTTATTGAAGAAAATATGTACGTACATCCTTTTAGAAAAATATTCTACAATAAAAACATTTATGGTGCATGACTGGTTTCTGACAATATACACTTAAAATGTGTAACTGCGTTCGCATTTGCGCCAAATTGATTTGTATTTGATCGTATTCAAACTGATATGTCAAGAATGGACCTTATCGAAGTGAGGGCACATTATTTAGGAGAGTTGCTTACTCTTTCTACAGCCCCACCCTGCAACCTTTTTCCATCGCCGCATGTCCCCATCTCGCATAGATAGGGCTACACAAAAGTCATGCGATTGCTAGTGGTGCGGTGAAGTGAGGAAGTGTTGTGCACAGCGAGAGAAATTAGTGGAAAGATGACCTTGATGATGAGATTGAGCTGAATAATGAAAATCAGGTATGGTAGTACTACCGTGGGGCAACCTGATTGATAGTAAACAGATCGCTCACCTTCCAATTCTGGGTACCGGGGTTCAGCTCGATTCACGTGCAATTTATTGAGGACAAAACAGTTTACTGAAAGTTTCATCTATCAATTGGACCAAAATGTGTAGGTACTGATGATTGTCATAGGTGATATAGTGTAATACTGATGATTTCGTTTAGGAAGAAATTTGAGCTTTCTAATCAACCAAATTTCATGGTTTTTATCTTTAAATGCAGGCCCTAGACGTGTTGTAATGCACTTAATTTATACTTAAAAACTAATTTTTTATAATATTTTCAAATTAATAGAATGGACTGTCATTTGTTCATTACGCAGTTTTAAAGGGCAACTACGATACAATTATAGTTAGTTTTCGCCGTTTCGTTTTGTGAGTTGTAATTGATATATTCAAACGATTCGACTTTTGGTTTTTATCGCGAGTATGCTTTTGTGAGCCTATGTAAGATGCAAGAATATCTTTGCAATATAACGTTATAGTTGGCGAAGGGAAGAGCGCGGAGTTTTTAAGTTCGAATATTTGGTGTTTTTAAATGCAACGATTAACGTAATGTCCAGCCATCATTTGACATTTTCCCTACACTAGTTCACTACAAAATATATTTACATATCTTGGTAAATATAAAAAATTTCAATTACATTTTGAGAAACATGTTTAACTCTATGTTCATAGTAAATAGTGATTGTATTGTTTCAGAATTTGTAAACCACCTTATTTGATTAGTTTTGGAGAAAGAGTATTGGACGTCAAGAAAAATATTTTGGGGAATTTTGGATTCTCATATTGTGCATAAACAGCAATGTTTTGTTGTAACCTGTCTACGGATCTTCATTGCTTTGCAATCACAAGGGTTCAGCGGGTAAACATTAAAGATTGAAGCTCAACCACACAGATAAATTATTGCACTGCACATGCGCAAAAATATTGATAGACATCTGTACAATAAACATTAGCTGTCACTGGTCAATTTCTTCTCTGTCGACCAACATGGCGGCATCACACCTTCTCTATGTGTTAATTAATGCTCTTCGAGCTCCATTGCGTCAAACGCATTGGGCTCCAATTGTCAGGCATTAGTTACCTTTCCAGATTCACAAAAAGCCACGTCCGGTGATTTTCCGCCTAACGATTTTTCCACGCCTGAATAACACCGAGAGGAACTATTCCCTTGTTCGAGACAGATGCTTTCGAAGTTGTTTTATAACCGGTAATCATACAGATTCTAACTCTTCGATTCCATCATATTCAGTTGAAAGTATTTGTAGTTACAACTCACACCCTACGGAGTAGTTTTTTGACAAACAGCTAAAGATAATTGATACATTGAATGCTTAGACTGCTCCGTGCTTAACAAGCGGCGGTAACTTTTTTACCTATTAAAGTATTTTGGTGAAATTAACAACAAAAAAATGATATGACGAATTCAAATTGCTTCACTCGCGCAATTGCAAGTTGACGGCAAGGCTTCGGCCTTAGACCCTCGTAATTGATGTAAATCATCCTTGAGTCCACTCAACGCAAAATTGTCAACGCATTTTACACCAATATACAGACAGCCTACGGCTTACCTCGACTTCCTTCCCTCACACAAGTATTCTTAAAATATTTGAACGTAATTAATAGGGGGCGCATTTTGATGACGTAAATCATCGCCAAAAATAATCAATAAAATAAACTTAATATGTTTAAAAAATGCCCATAGAGAAAAAAACGTAAAAACAAATTTTAACACCAGTTCGGATGAACATCTCAAGCTTCTGGATACGTTCCTGATGTAATCGACGCTTCGATGTAATCGTTCACGTGAACTCAGCTTTCAAACTTTTGGTTTGGACTGTTCTTTACCAGAAAATATCTGTAGTTATCCCGAAATCGCCAATAGTGCTGACTGTCGTTCCAGGAACCTTAGATTACATACTCACAATGACTGACATTACAACTTCTGAGCAAAGAAATCGAATAGGCAACCATGTATTGCGGAATTCTGTGGAGAATATTTGTTGCCTCTAGTAAATATTACTTGTAGCAAGTATCATTAAAATGAATTAAAATCAATGAAATCAGCGAAAAATGCATAAAAATGACAGAAAAGGTAAAAATTGACTTATCAGTAGAAATCGACGAAAAATACAAAAAATGACATCAAATGAGTCATTTCCTTTTATCATAACATAAAATAAATTTCTATACCACACGGCATTTTTCTGAAGTGAAAAGAAAAAAAATGACATTTCATTAAAGTAAGCCCCCTAGTAATTAAATAGGCGGATTCCACACGTGTCCCATTTATCCATACGGTTGAGCTGTTTGTCCAAAAAGAACGCTGGCTGGCTGGCTGGTGGGTCGGAGGAGAGACCTGTTGAGGCCGCACTGCAGCAGCGGCGCCTCCGGCGCATGCGCGGCCCGTGCATGCGTGCGTGGGCGGGGCGGGGCGGGGCGCGGCGCGGGGAGCGTTTGTTCGCGCGTGGCCGCCTGCGTCTTAGTGTGCGGCGCACGTCTGCGCCGCGGAAAGTTGCAGAGATTTATGTGCGACCGCGACCACCAACTTACCTACATTTATAACAAAAAGTCATACGCGAGGGGGAAAAAAACAACCACACACGGCGCGGGGTGAAAGCTGAATATGAAAAATGAAAAGAAAAGGGATTATACAGAAAATATTTTAAGCCTCGGGGGGGAAATGTTAGATGCTCGAAAGTTTCTTCGTGTTCCCGCTAAGCTAGGGTTTTGCTGCGGTTTTTATTCAGGAATGGTATTCATAATGTGTGTGCGTGCGTGTGTGTGTGTCTCTGTCTGTCTCTGTCTCTGTCTGTAGGGGGCGGGGTGAGATGGTTTTCCCGCAAGGAATTCGGCACATCCTAAAACTGGGCGGGAAATGATAAATATATTCACAGTTGGAGATTTTGCGCCTTGAGGAGTTTTAATTAATGAATTGGGTTAAGTTGAGATTTGTTGATTAAAGTAATTCTTAAACAATGCTTTCCTTATTGTATTTTTGAATATGAATTTAAAATTTTTGTTTCCGTTTATGAAACAAAATGTGCATGCATGTTCTCTATTGCATGATGACTGAATTTCACATAATTTTTGTTTCATACATACATCTATATATAATAATAGTAATTATGACAGCTTAGTAATGTGTAAAAGTGTAGTGTGCCACCAAAGACTGTGGTCAGGGTTACGTTGGTGAAGCTGTAGTTTTAAACGTGAAATAGTTTTGAGATATCGCCATTTCTTTGTCCCGGGCAGTGTTGCCACTAATAGATTTTCCTAACTTTGGGAAACGATATTTCATCGTGCGTTCTTACTGAACAAATGGGCCTGAGCTCACTTGCACAACCTTTTTGCTCTATTCAAGAGAACTAATATTACTTTTTAATTTAATAATGTGGGTAAAATGCAGTCTTAGAAAAAGTCTTAGAAAAATTAGGGTTAAAAAATACAGAAATCGATAGCTTCCCCAATATTCAGGTATATAATAATCTCTCGTAACATCAATGTAAAAAATTAGGTTTAAAATTGATGATTTTTGCCACAATGCTAAAAATTCGGAGAATTTCAATCCATATACTTGTAAAAATAAAAGTACTATTATAAAATTATTCGCTTCATATTTTCTTAGGCAGATTACACTTTGAAGCCCGTAGAAAAGCGGATTGATTTGCCAATAATGCCCCTTTCTATGCTGCAGGTAAGAGATAAAATTTGAAGACATTTCTGAGATGGCTAGTTTATTATTAAGGAATAAAATTCATCTAAAGTTTTGTAAAATAACATCAAATGTATACTTAATGTTTACAATAATTTTGAGAGAGACATATGATTTTCTACATTGGGAATTATAAACCATATTTTTGCAAAACAAATGAGGTTTCATTTCAAAAAGTAATGGTAACACAAAAAATAATGAAAAGGAGACTTAACTTCCGTGTTGGAGGCATGGTGGGGGTATGTACAAAAAGTCTCGGTATCTACTCCGCTACACTTTTTTCTGCCTTTTTTAGGCCAATAATGACGCGCTTACAACAAACTTGACCAACGTCATCTAAATTTTATTGTAAGTGTAGATGGCGTTGACATGTCACATGAGCTTGGCTGCCAATGGCCGAAATCTTTCTTAATTCTTATGAATGGATCCTTCATCAGCCGTGTGATGACGCTAAAGCTCAAGTATGACCGATTAGCTGCAGACGCTTTTCGTGTACATCCCCAGCAACAGAGTTAAGTCTCCTTCTTAAAGACTTCGCGGGAAAAAATACTGCTGCACCATTCTTTTACACTATCCGACGCCGAAGTTAAATTAAGAAAAGTGGAGCTATTTTGAGATAATTTCAAAAATGTTGTTAGGGCTTCAGTACGCCCCCAAATTAAAATATCCGTTTGAAACTCACTGAGTCTTTGTTCGTTTAGATCGATCGATGAATGCCAATTTTGAAAAAAAATCGTCTGAACGGTTTTGGCACTAGCGTTTACCGCAAACAGACTGACAGACGTTTGATTGTCAATCAATTTTTTGGTATCAAGGACCCTTAAAACGTTAATTCTGACAACACAGCGTGTTAAAGGAAGAAATTTACTTCACATGAAAACAAGATTTATCCACTTTTTCCTTACCAGGGGCCTGAAATAAGAGTTTACATACAATAAGAGTTTACATTACGATTACAACATTTTCACTTCTTACAAAGTAAGTCGAGGGAGTAAAAATAAATGGAAAGGACATCTGAAATCGAAAAGTCTTATGTGATCAAATGTCAACCAATCAGAAAAATTATTTAAAAGTTAGTGATAAACTTCATTCGATGAAAACCACAAATTTTCTTGAAGGATGGACAAACGTGAGAGAATGCAAGTCTTCGTGGAATGAAATTAGCAATTCTCATGTAAGTCAGCGATTAAATATATTTCAGTGGATTTGGAATTGTTGTATATGTCCCTGATGTCCGTAGGTGCAGAAGTAATTTAGAATTATAATATTTACACGAGATCAAGTAATTTAAGATATTAACATACATATAAGTTAAAGCGATTTAAAAGTGTTGCGCAGTGCAGTTCAAGGAAGGGTTGTACAGTGCGTCAATGCACGTTGAAGCGCGGAGAAGTGGAGTGGAGTAGTGCAAAGAGTTCGGCATTCAAATGGAGTAGTGTAAAGTGGTCTGCACTCAAATGGAGTAGTGTAAAGAGGTCGGCACTCAAATGGAGTAGTGTAAAGAGGTCGGCACTCAAATGGAGTAGTGTAAAGAGGTCGGCTTTCAAATACCGTGGGTCGTGTGTATTAAGATATTGTTCTATACAACAATAATAATTAATAATTTTATTAATTAAATATTATCAGTATTATGATTTGAATTTCTTCGAAAACACTTTCTGGAAGACCCAAGAGAACCTGGGATGGATATATAGCAGTTTGTCTTAGGAATGGAATAACAAGGCAAGGCACGAAATAAGGAGGAATATGTCAAATGGCTATCCCGACGCTGAAAGGTGTCAAGGGAATGGAAGAAGATGAAGAAGAATCAGAAGAATTTCTTCATTATTTAGTATTTTATCTTCTCTTGCTGAATGGTGAGATTCGGCACCAACATACCATTTCGGCTTGCGGGGTTCACGCCAACCAGATATCTCCTATCAGCGGAGCACCATTCCAACTGGGACAAAGCTCTAAGCTCCTGACTGATCTCTCGTCATGTGTGATAGAGTAGTGCAGTGGGTAAGTAAGGGTTGAGGAGAGGACAAGGAGTGGAAGGAAAGATCGCGCTCGGTCCGTGGTCCGCTTGTACGGGTATTACTCCGACATTCGCCTGTTGATCGGAGAAACCACAAATTAGAGCATCCGGCCTCTAGAATTCTCCTCCAGACCGCGGCTGAATTCGACCTAGATATTTAGCTAGTGTCCACAATCCTGGCGCCGTCGGAACTCGAACCGCAGGACCTCCCGACCAGAAGCAATGCAGTGACAGCTGTTGGTGAGCCTCCTCAGCCAGTGCTTGCAGAGTAAAAGTTCCCACAGACCGACGCGGAAGATTCGCAGCCTATGGGGATTGGCCTCAGCGGAAATTTCGCGTCACGTGTTACCTTATGAGCACGTTCAGACCTGCGCAGCAGGCGAGCGTCGCCGCAACGTATGGGCAGCTTTTAATCGGCGGCGAAATTTGTAACGCAGCAAGACGCGTTTTTTCCGCTGCAGCTCGAGTTTCGTGGAAGTCCGCACATGTTCGAGAGTCTTCGCTCCCCTCTGGGTCGAGCGACCTTGCCAACCGTCACCAAACGCTCACTCATAATTGACGCTCAGGTGTAAACGGTCCCGCGAATTCCGCGGCCGCGTCTAGCTCGGAACTTTCCGCGCCGCACCCGCTGCGAATCTTCCGCGTCGGTCTATGGGAGCCTTAATGCCAACGTAAGCGTCCGCGCGTCCTTGATTTTCGTTTGTGGCGTGGGCGACGCGCTTTCCTTGGCGTTGCGGGGCGTGCCGGGGGACGGGGGTTGTTGCGGGTGGAGGGGGAAGGGGCGTGGCAGCGCGGCGTCGCGTGGATGGAGGGGGCGGGGCGGTGGGGGGAGGCGAGTGCTCAGACGCGCATTTGCATTCCGCTGATAAAATTACTCCCGTAAGAATTCAAACCGCCTCTCGAAGGAAACATGCGCAGTAAATAGCAAAGTTTTGACGTGACCACCATCTAATTTGTCCTCGGGAGGTGATTCATTATTATGCATGAGATAACTGCGAGGACTCGCTTCCAGCCGTTCTTGTGGGGAATAAACGCCCCGCTGTTCTTGTGGCCTTTGCTTTAGAAACGGTTCAGTGAGCCAAATGATTCCTTTGTGATGAATACATTGGCTTGTTGATGTCGGTTATCGGCGCTCTTTGATGTTTTACATTGTTTGAATGGCTTGATAAAAACTGTACATCTAGTTCTTATTTTACGACTATTCAATTTGGAAAAACAGTATTGATATAAATTGTCGCTTTCGGATTTTTTATGCTTAACATAACTAGGTGTTTCATTATTTTTATACTGTGCTTTTATAACCATTTGCTTTCTGTGAAACGCTTCGGCCAAACATGTTGAACCGCACTGGCATAGGATTCTTACCCGACAGAGAAACTCGGCACTCCTGCAAGCACCGGCGACTTCTTCCCCCGACGCCGCTGGCATTTCCCCTCCGAATGTTGACAGGGTTGTACACGCGCAACCTAAAGAGGCGTGAGGTGGGGAATAGTTCATTTGAAACTGTTCGCGAACTTTGGCCTATGGAACAACCGAAGTTTGCATTATGTTTATATACTTAACTCCTTATTTCTATTTCAGTTTTATTTTCTGGTTAATTCTACGTTGTGTTAACACTTTTGCTAAGTAACAAGGAAATACTTGAATGGCGAATTCTATTGTTTTTGTTTTGTATTCAGTTTTATTAAATCAAACATTTACTTTGTTATGTGAATGTAATGTAAAAAATTAAGAAGTTTCTGTAAATTAATAATTCTCACTTCCTTGCGGATCTATTCTAACAGACTTCTTTGATCGTTTACTCTTCTAACCCCAGCACAGGAGACTAATGCAATGATTGTACTGTTAAGTAAGCATTATGAAATCAATATACTTACAATTCAAAACATTTAATTTTACTCTCAATTGTCAAATTGAATTCTAAATGGTGTATTATTTGATTGTAATGGATGATTGTTTTAGTGGAAGAATTGGGAAGTAAAATAGCTAGAAATGTGGACTGTTGACTGATAAAACATTTTGAATAACTTTCAACTTATTCCCTCAAAAGACTTAAGGGCTAGGAATAGGACCAGTGGCGTACCGCTATCCGAGATCAATTTGTACAATCTTTACTTTTAAATCTCGCGCCAGTTGCTCTGTAAGCAGTGCCCGCGTACTCAGGTGGGCTAGTTACGTAGCCCGCGAAATTTCTTTGCCTGGCTTATGCTATCTAATGGAGAGTTGTCTTACTTATACTTCGGGCAGTTAGTATTTTCTTGTTGAAATACAAATTCGATTTGGAAAGCAAAGGTAGTAAATAGCTCTATCACAAAAGTTTGTAAATGTGTCAGCGTTACATGATACAGTTATTCGTTCACTTACACATTGACCTTTGAGTCGAAAGTAACAAGTCGGAATGACAATATTAGTTATTGTAAATTTCCTTTGCTTTTGAGGCGGGAATATCTTTAGCCAGTGCCAGAACTAGACGATTTTGGGCCCGGAGCAATGCTGAAACGTAGCCACCCCCCAAAAACAATATTAAAAATGTGGAATCATGGAACTTGTAGGCGGCCAAATTAACATTTGGTGCCGTACTTAGAATTCAATCACTTATGACAATTCTTTGGCGCTAATTAACAACAAAGGGTATACATTTCAAATCACACCGCGTTCGACTTCAAATCATCGACGATAACCCTCAAAAACCGCGGGCTGGCTTCCAGAGAGAAAGATAATTCATTTTTAGAATGTAGCTCTTTGGAAGGACTGAACTGCTTTGAAATTTTGAACTACTTCCCAAGATGGTCGTGAGAACGTACCACAGACCAGACACCAAGAACGACCAGAATAGACAAAATTGCATATTGTCACAATTTCGCGGAATCCTGCCTCTTTTCAAATAAGACGCGATGGGACGCATTATTTGAAGTTTCGTGGCGACTCACCTCGCTCGTGTAAAAAGCTAAGTAATACGCATCTCTGAAGCATTGAAAGTTAGATTTTTACGTTGGTCCCGTGTCTACCTCACAGCATTGCAGACTCCATGAATCAATGTGTTGGTGCGCGATCTCCGCGTAATAAAATTTAACACGCACGTATTATAGTGCGGTTTTTGTAACTGCTTCTGAAGGCCCATCTCCACGGTGGCATTATGTCATTATTTCGCGTCTTTCTCTCTCGTGCCTTTAGGTGTCGCATGATCGCGACCATATCAGGCAGTGCTGTAGATGAAGCAACTCTAGCCGCACGACCGAGAAAGACGCGAAAAGCTGTGCCATAATGCCGCCGTGAAGAACGGGCCTTGAGAGGCAGATTTATAAAAATCGCACTATTCGAGAAAAAAACAGGGGAAAATGATTTCCTTTTCGACCACATAGGTAACACTGACAATTCTGTAGTACTCATTGTTACGCTGAGGTACTAATAGTTTCTCATAGAGGTTACTAATAGAGGATACTAATACTGGATACTAATAGTTCTTAAATACTCGATTTTCAGAACTTTCTCTCGTGTCAAAGGATTAAAATACAACAGAATTTTTGACATGAACGTCTGCAGAAGCACTTCCAAAATACTCAAGCTATATTTGCAGCCTCAACAAAACTGCAGGAGTTATTTCATTTCAAGAAATACAAAATACGTTTAAGCCAGAAAAAGGTTTTGGAAATACATTTTAAATAATAGTTTTAAGTAAAACTATTTAGTGATCAAATAATATTTCCACGGTGAATTTAAAACGCTGAAAACATTGATGTGTTTAGTTAGTGTTAGTTGTGTAATAAAATTACTTGTAAAATGCATGAATTAATATGAATTTCAGTAGAACCTATGTTACTTATAGCGCCATTTAATTTATTTCATAGAGTCCTTCTTTAAATGTAATGACTAATTAACTATTTAAGATAAATTAATTCATTATTTTATGAAATATCAAACTACTTTACCGCAACTTATAAAACGGAGATAACGATTTTCTCCAGTTTTAATTTCTTTTTCAATTTTTTACTATTTTTTCCCATCAGTCCCTTGCTTGGGTCCCTTGACTGGCGGAGCCCCGAAAGATTGCCTGATATGCCTATGAGCCCGTCACTATCTTTAGGTTTTTCTGATCTCTTTCCGGCTGTCTTTTATCGGCGCCTAAATAACTTGTCAAGATCCAGAGCACTTACTTTCACCTAGGGACAATTCCCAGGGAGGAGCTCTCTCGCTCTCCCCGAACGCCACGTCAAGGTAGACCTTCGATCCACCTCGTTCTGTGCCATTATATAACTGCCCATGATAGCTCATGGTCTCATGGACCCAATATTAATCTGGAAATATGAGTCAGTTCAGTAATCACGCACACAAATCTCACAGTGACCACTCAGAACGAGGGATTATGAGATAATTTGATTTTAGAGATGATACATGTTATACTGGGAAGTCAGGGAAACTGAAGGTTTGACCATTGAGATTTGATCCACCTCTGCTAAAACAATTTGTTGATATTCACTGGCACATCGTATTAGATTATTTTTAACATTCAAAGAAGAATTTTGACAGTATTTTTCATGTTTTTGTCAATTTTTTTACCCGAAATTAGACGAGATGAGCAGCTGAAATGTTTAAAATTTACTTTTATTTTTACCTTTATTATGAAAAAAGCACAAATTAATATCTTTAACAAGAAAATACCCGCGTCATACTCATAACTCAGTGCCCGAGGAGAGTCAAGCCAGACAACTGTATTGTCGTATTCAAAACATATTTTTAACTGCACATCACTATATCAGAACGGTCACGCTAAGCTAATGTTCATTATTTCACATTTTATAGTTCGTTTATCTTGGTATCTGGGATTATCCGAGATGAAATTACTTTCACGATCCATCACTAATAACCAATAACATGTGGAAAAATCTTGTTTATATATGTGAATTACAAGATGGTTTTATAAACTAATAATTATCATAATAGAAGGTAACCTTTCGAGTCTAAGGTCTTTTTATTAGTTTTTGAGAAGCGTTTGACTTGGGTTATTCTTTCTCGCTTGACATCACACGACATTGAAATATTGAAAATTCTACATAAAGTTTTTTGAAGTCAACAGAAAGGTGAAGGGTTTCTTACATCGTTACCTAAAACAAGCGATTGAATTAAATCAAGCGATTGATGCTTCTTATTGTGTTCTTACGTAACCAGATACCGATGTCTATGATGCTCAAAATTCAAACATTATACGTTAGTACATAATGTAATATATTTTTTTAAGGATTTTATTGAATGAAGTGCATTATCATGAGTAAAGAATGGTATCCAGAGCACTACATGATCTTTGCATAAGCTCCCTACATTCTCTATGAACGAAGACTTCCTTTTATTAAGAATGCTTGACCCATGTACTTTCATGATGTTGGTTGCACTTCTTAAAACCTAGCACCCAAAAGTGATATTTTTAACAGAAGCCGATATTCCCACCACCCTCCTGGCGCCGCCAACTGTCAGAAGCGCCGAGCCAACGCGAGCGCGAGTTCACAGTGACATCCTCGCCAGATTCGCTCTGACGTACACTTGTACCAAGTCTCTGCTTAATGGGAAGACCTGCAAGTTAGTTTCATTAGATGTATTTTGTTAGCCGAGAAATTATCTTCGTTATCGCTGACACGGCGGCTGTCACGCCGCCTCAGGCCCCGGGGGCCGCGCCGCCCCCGTCTCCCCCGCCACCACCAACGCCCCCGGTCCCCCTCGCTACGACTTCGCCCTTGACGCGTCGCGTACGCGCCCGAAATGGCGGAGAGACGCGCTTAGCAAAAATTAAATACGAGGGCGAATCAAATACACTTCAGTAGAACTAAAGCAATATTCCTACTTTCTTTGATTTTCGTGAAAAACGGGGATCGGTGTGATCAAAGAAAGATTGAAGGGAGATTGAAGGGAGATTGAAGGGAGATTGAAAGGAGATTGAAGGGAGATTGAAGGGAGATTGAAGGGAGATTGAAGGGAGATTGAAGGGAGATTGAAGGGAGATTGAAGGGAGATTGAAGGGAGATTGAAGGGAGATTGAAGGGAGATTGAAGGGAGATTGAAGGGAGATTGAAGGGAGATTGAAGGGAGATTGAAGGGAGATTGAAGGGAGATTGAAGGGAGATTGAAGGGAGATTGAAGGGAGATTGAAGGGAGATTGAAGGGAGATTGAAGGGAGATTGAAGGGAGATTGAAGGGAGATTGAAGGGAGATTGAAGGGAGATTGAAGGGAGATTGAAGGGAGATTGAAGGGAGATCAAAAGGCGATCAAAGGAAGATCGAATCCGGGTCCCATCGTTGCGAAAGGGAACCAGTGTGACTACTATTTCAGAGGGCGTCCACTCGATTTTATCATCTGCTAGTAGATCCCGCAATGTTCACTATTACAATGTATTACAGTCTACTGGGCACGTGATTTTTAGTTTCGTTTTACGCTCCGCCCTGCAAAAATTGTAATAGATGATACTTTCTCGGGATTACGGGTTTGTTCTATGTCTTGGTTTGGACTTGGTTGTCAAGTACAGTATTGTTAAAACGATCTCCCTCAAATTTGGGCATGCGTTCGCTGTGACACTGCCTTGGAGAAATTTGATAGCGTTCAAGTACCAATTCCGGCCGATATAATGCTCTTACAAGCTACGAATCTTTATAAACGTGGTCTCTAAAGAAAGTGAATTTCACGGAGATGTGAAAAATTGCACTTTGACATTAAAAATATGAAGGATTTGTTGAAAAACGCATCTAAATATACACGACAATTCAACCCGCAACGCTCGGTAGCGTTTTTGAATGTATATCGTTAAATAACTCCTAACCGAAGCGTTTTATGGCCTTAAGAACTAACATTTTGAGGCCAATGACCTCAAAGAAACGTTCCTCACACCGTAATCTACAGGAAGAGATCTCAAGCATTCTATTACAGTTTTGGTGGTTCGACGTTCCTTAATTCTCTCCTGCCTGTTCAGAACCTGTAGAATGTGCAACTGTATGTAAAATTAAACTAATTGCTTGACATTCTACGCGATTGAATTACACGGGTGCACCTCTCGTTAAACGTTAAATAAAAGTAGTTTGTATTGACAAGGATATAGTTATTGTTACCAATTATAAGGAGACATATAGAACAAGTGACGGAAGGTAAGAGGGTCGTGAAGAAAAAAGATATATTACAGGCGTAATATGAAAATGGGAAAATAGGGAAGAGGCGGGGTTGAAAATGTGAAGTTCTCGCATGGGTACGCTAGTACTATATATTGCTACCAGTACCTGCAAAAGTGTTTCCAACCGTGTTCAGACTTGAACTCAGGTCCATTGAATGAACTCGCCATGCTCCTTACCGCACTATTGAGGGTTGAAAATGAAATATTTCTCGATCTATTGATGTTATTTATTGATTTCCGCGTTTATAGTCTTAAATATTAGTATGGCTTACTCCTTAACAAGTTTTTCATCAAATTCACAATAAAAATGTTGGCATAGCCGAAACTCGCATGAGATTGTGGAACTTTTCCGCGATCGCATTGCCAATTTTCTCCCCATGTGAGAAGCAAAGGACCCGGGGGTGGCCGGTAACCCAGAGAGAGCGACGCTCCTGTCGGGTGCGTCGCGCTGGCTGGGTGGGCACGAGAGGGAGGAGGCGCGCGACCACTGACTGTGGGCGTCGCCTCGGCCGTTGCCACCGTCGCCGCTATTGCCGCACACGCGCTCACCGCCCCCGCATCGCCAATGCAGCCTCCGACACTACCACTGGGAGAGGTGGCTCAGTGCATCAATTGATGTCACTGCTGTGCCTCTGACCGAGAGGCCCTTGGTTCGACTAGCTTGTCAGCTAGTCGCTGTCTGGAGGAACATCCTACAAGCCGGCTGCTCTGATCGGTGGTTTTCCGTGGTTACCAGGGAAATGTCGGAATAGTACCCTGACAAACAGGCCACGGACTGTGCGCGATCTTTCCTTCCTCTTCCTTGCCCTCTCCTCTCCCCTTACACACACTTATACTTGGGTTTTTGTAACGTGGCGGCTGGGGGTAGTATTTCCAAGATGGAATTCGGCATGACTTTTTGCATCTTCCTTGGTCTTACCGCAAGATGTCACATGATGGCGACCGCACCAAGCGGTGCTGCAGATCAAGCAACTCTAGCGTCAGGACAAAGAATGGCTCAAAAAGTGGTGCCGAATTCCATGACTTTTTGCAGTACTAACTGGCGACTCCTCATGCAAAGATGTCACATGATGGCGACCGCACCAAGCGGTGCTGCAGATCAAGCAACTCTAGCGTCAGAACAGAGAATGGCTCAAAAAGTGGTGCCGAATTCCATCTTGGAGATACTACCCTCAGCCGCTACGTTAGAAAAACATGCACTACACTACCACACATGCCGGGAATCCAGTCGGTAGCTTAGAGCTTGTCCTGACTGATATGGCTGCCCCACTGGTGGGAGATACCTGGTAGGAGAAACCCCTTTAGCCGATGGTAGGTCGGTGACAGATCTTGCCATTCAGCGGGAAAACAATACCGCCACCTCCCGAGAAAAATGCACCACACTTATGGGACTAATGATCCTAGTAGTTACGCACCCGGAATTACTAACAAATCAATCAATCAATTAATGAACATCTCCACCGCCTCCGTTCAAACGCACCGCTACCATCACCGCCAACCCGCTCTTCCTCGTCCTCCACCCCCGCCGCCGCTGCCTCCATCGCCTCCAACGCCGCCGCGTTTGCCGCCGCGGCCAGACCGCACCGCTACCGCCGCCGCCGCATGGCATTCTTGCCCGCCACGCTTTTGCCGCTGCCACCCGACAACGGTGAAAAATGTCTCAATCCGTGATCTCCCCGTCCCCCGGCGCAAGCGTCGTTAATCTTTGCCTGCGCGCCGCTGGGGACTTGCTCGACCCAGATGTACGCGCGGCCCGGCGCGGGCTCCCCTCCGCGCTAACCGCCCTCGCGCCGCATGTTCCACGACGCCATGCAAGTGGAGGAGAAGTGGGACTGTTTACCGGACGAGAAAACGATGGAAATAGAATATCCTCCCTGGTGTGTTTTGTAGCGGAAATTATAATTTTGGAACCATCATTTCCAGTTTCTACTTTAATGAAAGATAATTCACGAATCGATATTTCTGTTTATTCACAATTTTTGAAAAGAAATGAAGAAATACTTGCCCTTGTACGACACGATTGCTGGTTTTGCGAAATGACAAGTAGATGGGTTTGGTGTTAAATATATTTAAAAGTAAAACACTGCAGAACTAGACAACACCTGGCTATTTTAAGGTGATGGTTGACAGGATGGACGACGCGTGGGCATGAGTCTTGAGAAAAGTGTTGAAAGTGTCCTTTCTATAACGCGAAACACGATCTGATAAACACTGTTCCCTTAATTTAATAGTATATTTAGTTGCACTGTGTTCGGAGGACAGAGAATACCACAAATCTTCCCCGCTGCCGTATAAATGCGTTGAACATTACTTTTTCTCCGGCACATTATAATTAGTTTCCTTTACAGCAAAATTTTGGAAATTTTATAACGAATGAACACCTCAAACACGACTAAAAGTTTGGCATACCTTTAACTAGAAATTTACGTAATGACGGCTTTTAAATAAGTTAATCTGGCTAAATGTTTCGAACACACTTTACATGAGTGAAAAAAATCTTCTGAAACTACGTAGTAAATAATTAGAATGAGATGGAAAAAGCCAACTTTATAACTCAACATTACGACAAATTGTTAGTGTCTGCACAATATTGATGAAACTCACAGACACCGTGAACATTTTCGGGTATTATGAATGTTTTAAAACTTTAGGATTTAGCATAAGTTTGAAGAATCGATATTTTATGATAATTAGTTATAAGTGAGAACCACATAACTTCTTTCTCAATTTCATGGATAATACTGCCTGTAAAATCTCCATAATATTGATAATTATATCATCCATGAGTCGGAAGACGAAGTAAAAACGGCATTTTATTGTCTTGTAAAATTGTAAATCTATAGTATAGACGGACTTTTCAGTATAGCGATCTACTTCTTTAAATATGATGAAAGTTCATATACCTCATAAGTTCTTCATTCACCCCTGTTTCATTTCTTCTTTTCCTTGAATAACAACTATATAATTTGATGTTATCACCCAATGCAAATCTTTGTAAGCTCAAGTAACTATTCTTCTGCGGTTCTTCGAGTTATTTATTCCTAAGCTCTATGTTAAATAATAGACCACGATAGCAAATGGAGCGTGTGATCGCAAATTGGGCTAAGTAATATTATTCTAAAGCAGGAAAACTCTCACAGGGAAACAGAAACGCGTAGCATATATTTTCTCCTGTGGTGCGAGATTTTCACGGGACCTCCGGCAAGGGGTGCGGTGGCAGCAGTGTGCAGCAGTGATAGTGGAGGCGACAGTAGGGGTGGCGACAGCGACGGCGGCGAGGAAGAGGGCGACGGTGGAGGCCATGAGCGACGGTGGAGATGGCAGGGAAGTTGACATGGCGGTGCCGGAGGTGGAGTGCGGCGAGGGATGTTGGGGTGATGGCGGTGTCGGTGTACGGGATGTTGGCAGTGGCGGAGGTAAGGACATCGTTAGGGACGAGGGTTATGGCGGAGGTAACGTCAAGGGGCGAACGGCGGTGCCAGAGGTGGAGGGATGGAGAGGGCGGTTGGGGTGGTGGGCAGGGACAGCGGAGCCGGAGGTGAGAGTGAGGACGATGGTGACATCGTGGAGACTGAGTGTGGTGGCGGAGAGGTCATGGCGAGGATGGCGAGGATGGCGAGGATGGCGAGGATGGCGAGGATGGCGAGGATGGCGAGGATGGCGAGGATGGCGAGGATGGCGAGGATGGCGAGGATGGCGTGGATGGCGAGGATGGCGTGGATGGCAAGGATGGTAACGATGGCGAGGATGGTGGTGCTGGCGGTGATGGAGCGGCTCGGGCGGTTGGGATGGAACGGGGACGGTTGCAGTGGTGATGAAGGCGGGTGATATCACGGCGAGGTCGTCTGTACCGGCGGTGGAGGGGGCGGCGAGGCCAGATGGGTGAGAACGGAGACGGTGGCAGGGATGGTGCCAATGGTGGACGTGTGGGCGGTTTCGGCGGTGACATATTTGAGACCGAGGGCGGCGGCGGGGGTGAAAACGTGGGCGGGAGGGCGGCAGCGCGGCTAAGCCGCTTGAAAGGCTGTCGCTCCGCGTCAGCGCGAGAGGCGGCGGGCGCCGCTTGCCGCTCGTCAAGTGCGCTGCGCCAATTGGATGCGATCGACGCTCCCCCACCGCCCTCACCGCCCTCACCGCCCTCACCGCCCTCACCGCCCTCACCGCCCCCACCGCCCCCACCGCCCCCGCCGCCCCTGCGCACCGGCAATTATCGCGACTGTCCGGCGCTGGATGGCAGAAATGCAAAGTATTCGCGTGCTTTGTCACTGTGCTTTCACGGTTTGTTCCATTCCATTGTAGAGGAAGGTACCTACATTACCATGTGTGACCCACGTCGTCAGACATGCATATATGACTACTTAGGAACTACTATTTTGTGCGTGGATGTTTCATAAGTCATCGCTACTAATTTTTTTCTCAGTAATAGAAGGAAACATGAAAATGGGTGTGCTTTAATGACGTATGATAGTGCTGACCATGATCCGAACATCTGTCCTTGCACAGAGGGTTTACAGCATCGCAGATATCGACGCGTGGCGTCGATTTTGTAACGGTTGGCGTATCGGAAGGTTATTCCCAAGATCCCGGGTTCAATTCCGATCGAAGCCGTGGTTTTTTAAGGTCGAAAAAATCCTTCCTTCGGAGGGGAAGTAAAGTCGGCTGTCCATGTTAGTAGATTTACTGCTTGTAAAAGATCTTCAAGCCTAAAAGAAGCCTCTGAGCTACATTCAAATAGCCTGTTTCGACGCCCAAGTATCTTATTTCTCTTCTAGTTGGTGAAAGGAGCGTAGCGAAATTTGCGTGATCAGGCGGAAGAGCAGGTCTTATGGTCCGAGTCTCGCCACGTAAAATAAGGCATCAATTCAATTCACATAGGCAGTTGACTCTCTGTTCCATTTAAAGGCAATCTTTGACCGCACCCTGTTTGATTGAGGCTTGGTGCTTTTCATGGCTTACCCGTGCATTTTTGTGGCGGATAACTGCTATTTTAACATAAACATTTGAGGCTGCTTTGTACGACCAATTTTTGTACTATCACTTCCCGACTGAAATGGGATGATTTATTAACACACTTCCATTTGTCTACAAACTTTCTAATATGTGCATTCGAATGTACATTCACCGGGAGCGGTAGCTCAGTGCTTGAACTGATGTCACTGCTGCGCCTCTGAGCGGGAGGTCCTAGCTTTGAGTCCCAACTGAGGCAGAATTTTCGTCACTAGCTTTTCAGCTAGGTCGAATACAGTCGCTGTCTGGAGGAGAATTCTAGAGGCCGGCTGCTTTGATCGGTAGTTTTTCGTGGTTTCTCCGATCAATACCAGGCGAATGTCGGAGCAGTACCCTACCAAACGGGCCACGAACCGCGCGCAATCTTTTCTTCCTCTTCTTTGTCCTGTCCTCTCCCATTACACACACACACACACACACACACTAACATGCACTACACTCCCACATATTCCGGGAGACCGGTCGGGAGCTTAGAGCTTGTCCCGGATGGGACTGATTACTGAAATTATTATTGTCCTAGATCCACATCGTTCAGTAATGGAATTGAATTTAATCACCCTTTTTCATTTAAATAATTATGTTTACATTAAAAAATAATGGTTATTTTCTGTTATTGGTTTTATAAGTTCCATGCGACAAACATATTCTGTATTTTATATTCTCCCAAACACGCCTCAAGTCTAGTTCGTGTGCAACGGTAGAAATTAGTTTGCCAGATAACTCTGCGGCGAGAGGGAGTATCATTCCCGATTCGTAAATTTTTTGGAAAAATATTTAAAAAAAACTTTATTTTAGAACACTCTAACGGGCACAAAAATCTCACAACTTCGTCTCAAAATACAGATTTTTGTGTTTTTGTTAGATTTTTTGTTGGGCTGTAGTTAATGCAAATAAAAACTATTTAACATTTTCCCACTTTTAAAATCACTTAAGACTTTAAATACACTTTGAAAATGATGGCAACAATTCTGAACATTTATTTGAGTGTTTATTATGCATTTGTATAGATTGTTGTAGCATCCAGAATTTTTGTCACCTTGGAATATATTACAAATCGTCATATTTTTAAAGCGATATATTCATTTCTATAGTATATCATGCGCTAAGGAAAGATTATTTTAATTTATATTTATAAAAACCATCGACTCAAACTCTTATACCCCAGCCCTTCAACCAACATATTTCAGAAGAAAAAATAGAAGTTTCCAGATTATGACATACAAACCAGATAATTGTAACACACATTATAATCATGCATAACTTGGAAGCGAGACCCAAGGCTTCTAAAGGATTCCTAGGTGACGACCCGACCCTACGGCCACACTTTTAATTTATCCACGCACTGAGACTGACGGAAAGGTGTGGCTCAATGCTATTAATTCTATCAGCCCAGCGTCATCAGTTTCAGATCTGTCGCATGCATGCTCAGAATTGTGCTTGTCTACAGCATAGCACATCAGTACACATTTTCTTCAGCTCCATTCCCCTACACATCTTTTGAATATACGAAGCATGGATCCTCGAGATGCATTCCGTAATATTTTAATCGATCACTTGTGCTAGATATCGAGTCCAATAACTAAGGATTATTGTTCTCTTCCCAAACTTGACAAGATCCATGCTAATCCATTACGAAATCCATGCTAGCGAGATGCGTCAGTTTAAGTAACTATCTAGCAAGGTAAATTTTAGGTTTTATCAAGGCTTTTGAAAATAATTTTAAGCGGAGATCGTCCAGTGTGTACATTTTCATTATCTCTCTACTAGACATGACAAAAATATTTCATCTGCTTCATCGATATGTTCTACTGTAGTTGATTTCATAGTGTAACGTCGTTGATACAAACACATTTCAACGAGCGGCCGCGTGACGTAGGCGAAACGTTAGACGTTCACGTGCTAGCCTTTGTTATAGAGAGAGCGAATGTGACGTTGAGGGAAAAGCCAGGAGGCGGCGTGGAAGGAGTGCGGGCTACCTGCGCCGGGCGCGACGACGCTCCGATCTCTTTCACTTCGTGTCTTCGAGGAGTGCGTATCAGGCCGGGAGCCGGTGGGCGAATGCCCGGTTAGGTGCGGGCCGCGAGCGTGACGGATTGGGTCGGCAATGTGTTTGCTGTAAAGACATGGAGACTCAAGGACGAGTCCATAAGTAGGATGCTGCGCTTCACGCCATCGAATGTAATTGATATTCGAGAGTAGTGGTGTGGTAGCCGCAGCGACAGATTACTCCGAGTAGTGGAATCTTTTTAAGTTAATTTAATTGTGTAAATAAAGTTGTTTCGTTGGTGGAACTTAGTAAATAAACCAGCAATTATTTAACTCACTCTCGTCTGTGTATTATTGCAACCGCATGACGCCACAATAGATTCTTTCTGACAAATGACGCTTTTTTGATGAGCACGGCAGAATTTCTCTTTCCGTTGTCCACACGGATTAAACGTATCGCATCCAATAAAAGCATGAAGGAAGAGGATTTCGTATGTCATATTTTAATGATATTAATTAATGTGACGAAGAAATTAATGTTGTCTTAATAAGAAGATAAGTGTTACTTGGAAAATCAGTAGATCAAAGACTTCACATATGATGGTATTACTAGCAAAGTTTGTAGTAATATATGGCAATAACTGTCGGTCTTAAATTACTTTTGTTTATAATGCTTTTTAAAACCTAGAAACTTTTTTCTTTTTCACAACAATCTCATTTCTGGCAAAATATTTTGGCATATAAGAAAAGATAAATTTATTTAAACTGCAATTGGGTGTAACCCGGTGGCAGTTAATTACATAAATAAGATAATAAATATCACGCAGATAATATAATAATGGTAATAATAATTCTAAAATGGTAACAATAATGATAATAATAATAATAATAATAATAATAATAATAATAATATAAAAAGTGTTGACTCTTAAAACATTAAATTACATGAAAAAAAGAAACGTTTATCATCTAAAGCCGCACTGAGTTTTTATACAATTAAGACCGCACTGCACTATCCAATTCACTTCACTTCACTTCACTTCGCTTCACTTCACTATAATACTAAAAACATTTCCTTCGTTATTTCTCTGCTCTACACTGCACGACACCTCACTTCACTGTATAACTTAATATTAGTTAAGTACCTCAAACTTAGAAATAACCTAAAATAATTTCCTAAACTGTTGCCTAATAAGTTCCTTCGATGAAACGGTTATAAAGAACACTTCTCTGGTTGAAAGTTACATTACAGCATCACACTTTGCGATATCGCAGTGAAATACCTTAACAATAAGTGAGGCGGATGTGCGTTCCGGAGGAGGGGAGCTCGACGTGATATGTGACCTTACTCACAGGAATTTGAGAAATTTTTCTGGCATGTGAATGACGCTGGGATTGGGTCTGGTGTCGCATATATCGAATTCGTCTGTGAGTTTCGCTCTACAATGCAAGCTGACCCTGGTGACGGTAGGTGAGTCGCCAATGATTAATGATATACGAGGGGAGCTTGGAATGAAATATGAGAGCGACACATAAATCCCATGAACTCCATTGAAACCTATCACAAATGCAAATTGTACTCAGGAAATTTAGAATGACACGAGAAGAATTTCAAACTATGAATTCATTTAAGTGCTATTTTAACACATTTGTAAATAATGTTTAGTGACGTGATTGAACTGTTGTGTGTTTTAAAGAGCGTATAGTGTACTCACACTGGACATGAAGTTTCTGATTTCATTTCTTGTTTAGTTTTTTTAATTCGCATTGCAGCAAAATATAATTAAGTAATTTGATATATAATTAAGTGGTATTTAGATTAACCATTCCTATTGAAAATTAAATACGTTTCTTCTTCGATAAAGAAGGAATCAGAAATATGCGGATATATTCTTCTCGATTACAGCTCAATGAGTACTGCTATAAATTAACTTAGATGCATTACTAATAAACAAGTTTAAATATTAATTTAAGTATGTGAAAATAAGTTGTTTATAAGTTAATTTATAACATAACTAAATACTGAATGAAAGGTTTTTATGACTCAGAAAATAGTAATACCTAATGGAATAAACCAAACGGTTGTCTGTATAGCGGTGACAACCTTTACTCTCAGTCAGTATTCTAATTTGTACGTTTTCGTAGACACTTCGTTTTTGGGCCAATTCTGCATATTTTAGGATATTATGATTAATATCATTATGATTAATGTTGTTATGATTAATGTTGTTATGATTAATGTTGATATGATTAATTTTATGATTAATGTTATTATAATGAATGTTATTATGATTAATGTTATTACAATTAATATCATGATTAATGTTATTATGGTTAATATCATTATGATTGATGCTATTTTGATTAATATTATTTATTATTGTGATTAATATTATCGTGATATTATTATTATTATTATTATTATTATTATTATTATTATTATTATTATTATTATTATAAATTTTGTTTTGAGTGTTCAAAACATTCACTGCCCTGCGCTCTGCTCCTCTCACAACTTACTTTGATCGAGACAGTCAGACTTTCGAATAGTCTTAAGGAAGAGAGAACCTGTTTCGATAGCTCACGTGATTAGAGTATATGGGGGTTTATAAAGATATCCGGGTTCGGTTCCCGACCGGAAAACGCAATCCTTTAAAACAGTCAAAAAATAGTTTAGGACAATTACGTCATGCTGAGAAACAAAAAAAGGAAAAGCGTGAAAAATGAAGTAAAATTGACTTGTCAAACAGTGATCATCTGTATCTTCTTTGATTTTCTAAAATTCACACTTTATGAAACTTGTTCTTTTAATCCATGGTATTTTTTACATTACAAATATTATCAAAAGAAATTGCTAGTGAACGATTTTTTTAGTGCGATTATTTCGCAAAAAATTACATCAATAAACTCTAATAAAACTTTTAATTAACTGATTTTAATATTACGAAACATCATATTACTGCCTCCAAGAATGAAAGTGATGAAAGCAAATTAAGTCATGAAAGTTATAGTTGTAAGAAAATAAACTTATAATGTTTCGTTGATATTACAAAATACTCCTTTAGCAACAAGAAACATAGAAGTAAATAATATTGCAGGAAATATTAAGGATCATTAGAAGAAACCTACACAAAGGACACGAACTTTTAATAATTGGCTTTTAAGAGGATTTTAATTAATTGAACAATTATTAAAATGACAATTATCATTATTTTCGTTATTAAAAATGTTTGAATTTTCTCCATTTCAGTCTGCAATAGAAGTTTATAATTGCTTTCACAACACCTACGTGGTTTAAAATTACTTTTCCTGTTGTTATCACAATATTTGGGTATTGAACTGCTAATTTTGCAATGTATTTTTGTACGTTGTTTTAACGCGTTAAATATTTCGAGGACTTTAACGTTTGTGAATGCAATAGAAATATTCACTTGGTAAATACATTTCACTAAAGAATTAAAAACAGGTGTATGTAGTAGGAATTTACGGTAGGGACCATTTGATAATTTCTTACTAACCGACAGCGAGCTGAAGGCAGATTGCCTCAAATAAGAATAATTTATTTCTTACCATTGGACATTATGCATTTAAATGAAATAGTACTATTCTTCCTCCCTCCCTTCCAACCAACCGCCTGCGAGTCAGCACTCTACATGATACTCCCTCGAACACCTACCTGTCCACGACCCCCTCTGTCGGCCAAGAAGTTTTAGCACCCAGAGCGTCGCAGCCTCCAGCAGAGGCCATGGCTTCTCGATTCCCGTCCTTCCCACGCGCGTCGCCCGTCCGTTTTCGCCCGCCCTTATCAGCCAGACTACCCTTTCCAGCCACTCCGCCCCGCCCCGCCCTCTCCGTTCCAGGGCGACCCAGCCGGCCATCACCATCTAGCTGGGGCTCGCCCTCACCCGGCCATCTCGCCACGACCTTACCAGGACCCTCCACCGTACCCTCGCCGTCCGCCTTGGTCCGAAATGCCGTCACCGCCCCTCTCTGCCCTACAGATCGGCCTCTCCTCGCCCGCTTCCTGAAGTGCCTCTGACCGGGAGATCCTAGGTTCGAGTTCCGGCAGTGGCAAGAGTTTCGACAATAGCTTGAGAGCATCGTCGCATTCAGTCGCGTCTGGAGGAGAATTCTAGAGGCCCGCTGCTCTGATTGGTAATTTTCCTTGGTTTCTCCGATCAACACCAGACGAGTGTCGGAGCAGTACCCCAACAAACGGGCTACGGACCGCGCGCGATCTTACCTTCTTCATCCTTACCCCGTGTTTACCCCTTACACTCACAGTTACACTAACATACTGTACACTACCACACGTGCCAGGAGGCCGGTCGGGAACTTAAAGCTAATCCCGACTTGAGCGTTTCCCCGTTGGTGGGAGATACCTAGTTGGGGAAATCCGTGCTAGCCGACGGTAGGTCTGCACCGAATCTCGCCATTCACCAGAGGAAGACCACCGTCCCCTCACGAGAGAAACATGCACTACGCTTACGGGACTAATGCACCTAGTAGTTGACGCACCCTGAATCTGTAATCTCCACCTACCCTTACTGCCTGCCGTGCCCGCAATCCTGTCACCGTCCCTCTCCGCCCTCACAGCTCGGCCTCTCCTCGGCCGCTTCCGCAGCCACGGGTGCGGCGCGGTGCGGCGCGGCGCGGGGTCGAGGGCGGGTCCATCGCCCCTCCGCCCCCTCCTCGCACGGCCGCGCGTTGTCCGGCAGCCAGCGTCAGCCGCCCGGGATCTTGCGGCGCCGCGGGCGCGGCCGGAGACGGGCTTATCTGGGGATCGCGTTTAATTGCGTTTTGGAAACTGCCACCGCCGCAGAAAATGAGAACATTTATTCATTCCATATATTAATATCTGCAATAAATAACGGCGGTGGGAGATAGCGCAGAAATTAAAATTATTCCACGTCCGGCACGGCGGCGCGGGGGCGGCGGCGGCGGGCGCGCCGGCAGTGACCCGGGTGGGCGGGGCGGCGGTCGTGCGGAGATCGCAGCATCCCGGATTACGGGTGCTGCCGCAGGGGCGGGCACGGGGCGGCGGCGTGGGCGGGGGCGGCTGCCGCAACGAGAGCTCCCTGGCGGGCGCACGCCGGCCGGCGCCGGGGGCGGAGGGGCGGGCGGCGGTGGATAGGAAGCGTAAGGGTCAGCGGCGGCGACGGTGGACGCGACGGCAGCCAGAGCGACGGAAGCTGCACCGGCGGTGGATGCGGTAATGGCGAGGGAGTTGGAGGCAGCGATAGCTGCGTGTAGGCAGTACCGAGACGTAGGCAGTAACGGTTTGCGCGTGTGTGGGTGTGGAACGGGGTGTTGGTAACTGGATGCTGCGAAGGGGATGCTGCGACACTGGGGGATGAGGCTCTGGGAAAGGGACCCTGGGGATGGGACACTGGGGATGGGACACTGGGGACGGGACACTAGGGACGGAACACTGGGGAAGGGAACACTGGGGAAGGGAACACTGGGGAAGGGAACACTGGGGACGGAACAACGGGGACGGAACACTGGGGACGGAACACTGGGAACGGAACACTGGGAACGGAACACTGGGAACGGAACACTGGGAACGGAACACTGGGAACGGAACACTGGGAACGGAACACTGGGAACGGAACACTGGGAACGGAACACTGGGAACGGGAACGGAACACTGGGAACGGAACACTGGGAACGGAACACTGGGAACGGAACACTGGGAACGGAACACTGGGAACGGAACACTGGGAACGGAACACTGGGAACGGAACACTGGGAACGGAACACTGGGAACGGAACACTGGGAACGGAACACTGGGAACGGAACGCTGGGAACGGAACACTGGGAACGGAACACTGGGAACGGAACACTGGGAACGGAACACTGGGAACGGAACACTGGGAACGGAACACTGGGAACGGAACACTGGGAACGGAACACTGGGAACGGAACACTGGGAACGGAACACTGGGAACGGAACACTGGGAACGGAACACTGGGACTGGGAACGAAACACTGGGAACGGAACACTGGGAACGGAACACTGGGAAGGGAACACTGGGGAAGGGAACACTGGGAAGAAGGGAACACTGGGAAGGAAGGAACACTGGGGGAAGAGGGGAACACTGGGGAAGGGGGAAGGGAACACTGGGGAAGGGAACACTGGGGAAGGGAACACTGGGGAAGGGAACACTGGGAAGGGAACACTGGGAACGGAACACTGGGAACGGAACACTGGAACGGAACGGGGAACGGAACACTGGGAACGGAACACTGGGAACGGAACACTGGGAACGGAACACTGGGAACGGAACACTGGGAACGGAACACTGGGAACGGAAAACACTGGGAACGGAACACTGGGAACGGAACACTGGGAACGGAACACTGGGAACGGAACACTGGGAACGGAACACTGGGAACGGAACACTGGGAACGGAACACTGGGAACGGAACACTGGGAACGGAACACTGGGAACGGAACACTGGGGATGGGACACTGGGGATGGGACACTGGGGACGGGACACTAGGGACGGAACAACTGGAACGGAAGGGAAACGGAACACTGGGGAAACGGAACACTGGGAACGGAACAACTGGGAACGGAACACTGGGAACGGAACACTGGGAACGGAACACTGGGAACGGAACACTGGGAACGGAACACTGGGAACGGAACACTGGGAACGGAACACTGGGAACGGAACACTGGGAACGGAACACTGGGAACGGAACACTGGGAACGGGATGTGGGGGGACGGATGCCATGGAAACAGCAGGAGCAACGGTGGCGGCATAGGAAGGCGCGTAGGCACCATGAAGCTCTGAGTGCGCGTGCTTCCCCGCCCCGTGCCCCGCCCCCTCCGCCGCAGACTGCCGAGGAAGCCCCGCGCGCCACGTGTCGTTGCAGGCGGGTGAGTAACTGGTCGGAGACAGAGCCTGCGCCAACGCGGAACTGATGGGCGTCGCGCGCCTAAAAAATGGGCGCGACGACCGCGCGCCCCGTGATGCATGTGGCGGCGGCGGTGGTGGCGGCGGGGCCGCGGAGGGGCGGGGCGGGGGAGGGGCGGGTGCGCCCGGCCGCGACTGCATGTTACTCGGACAAACAAATATTGCGCGCCGCCGCAATGAAAAATCGGAGGCCAGGCCCGCGGGGCGCGCCAGCGGATGACGGGCGCTGAGAGGTGGATTAGCCATCGACTGAACTTTCACGGGTCGCTGCTCTACAACGAATGGGGGCAGTTTCACGCCACTTTCCGTAGCTAAAATGGTGGAGATGTAACTCGAATATTTTAATTTTATCTCAACCCTAACTGTTAGTCAAGGAATAATAAGTTCAAAGAAAATTGTCATAAAAAAAATTTATTTCTACTTACAATAACAAAATGTCGGTACTCGTTTCCGAAAGTCCTGTACAAGTTCATGAAAACCTAGAGACTGCGTTATAACAAAATAACAATGTGATCTAAATAGACGACCTGGACGGCTTTAGTAGACTTGCATTAGCATTTCTGGATTGCATGGTCAGAAGTTAGAGTCCCGTCTATGCCATGGATGTTTACATGAATGTTGTGACTAAATTGGAGATTTCTTAATTACAATGTATCCTCTTTCAAACCTTCTTACACTTCTTTGCCAACCTGGTTGGGGCAACTGGGGCCCAAGCGAGGTTGAATCCCATTGAAGGAAAGGATGCGAGAGTGATTTCCATGGCAATTGTGCCATGGAGTTTGTTGAATTGTGCCATGATGATACTTTCCCAATACCTCTACCCAACACATACGTTATGCATACTCTACTTCTAATTGCTTTATCTATATCCGGTAACGCATCTGTAAACAAGACTAGTATAATTTATGTACGGTCAGTAAGCAGAGTTATCAAAATGTAGGTTCCATCCTATGGTTTTCCTATTACCCTCACCAAACGCGTACATAATTACGAGCTTCGACTTGCCGAGGAATGTGAAGCAGCTACTTTATCGATACAAACTTTCTAGCAAATCGATACTCGTAAGATTGCCAGGTTTATGTTTTAAGTGCATGCACTTGAAATATAATATATCTGGAAGACACAAAGTGATGAGACGTATTATAGGAATATCATGACCATTGCTTTAACAACTAAAATTATCTGGACAAACGAAAATTCTTATATAATCAGTGAACAAACAATTTTGACAACTTTGTGTTCCATTTAAATATTTCAATGATTTATTGTAGAAGCTATGTACCTTATGGAGATTTACTTTTCCAACATATCACTACCGTAACTAGCTCCACTCCAATCACGTCGCGAATTATCCTACACCTTATTCGAAGTCGGTCTTTTTTTCTTCCCAACCAAACTTTGGAATTGTTTCTGTAAAGAGAGATAATGGACTCTAGATGTGTTAGCACCAGCGCATATAAAACAATTATTGTTTAATATAAACACTAAATAGTAAATTCTAAACACGAAATATTAATAATATCTTAAAATTAATCTTAAAATGAATCTGTTGATAACAGTTTATTACATCATTTTATTGCACGAGTTGCCATCGATCGAAAGAAGTGATTGTTTCGTTGTATGGCGCAAAAAAAGTGTCAGTGTGGGTAGTTAACGAAGTGAGGAAATAGAATTTTTTAAATACTAAGATCAATGCGTGATTTTAGAAGTTACATAACAAGGGCTGGGAGTCAACAACGAACCGCAGAACAGCTTTTTCGACTTTATTTTTTAATAAAGGGTTACTGTTTCATCGTTTAGGCCTTTGACTAATAGAGTGAGTGATTTGTCTTTCAACGCACATCAGACGGTTACAAAACCAATTCGAGACGAACTACGGCATTCTCTTCCAGTCAGATTTGCCCACGAACACGTTCCAATCGTATTATAGGGGCGTTCGATGTAGAGAAGAGTTGTGCAAGAAAATCAATAGTGAATTTGAAACTTTTTATTCATAAAAGGACGTGGAGAGAATCGCACGCACAGAAAATATCTTTACTGTATACCTTTGCTTTATATCTTTATTTTATATCTTACTGTATATCTTTGCTTTATATCTTTATTTTATATCTTACTGTATATCTTTGCTTTATATCTTTATTTTATATCTTACTGTATATCTTTGCTTTATATCTTTATTTTATATCTTACTGTATATCTTTGCTTTATATCTTTATTTTATATCTTACTGTATATCTTTACTTAATATCTTTATTTTATATCTTACTGTATATCTTTCCTTTATATCTTTACTGTATATAAAAAACTGAAAATATTTTTATAACATACAGAAAATCATTGTAAAATGTTGTTAAATAATATAGTCTAGTGCAGGGCTGTCCTACTGGCGACCCACGGGTCATGTATTGTGGCTCGCGAAAGGCGTTTAGTCAAACGTGAAAGCCCATTGCATTCTTGTCGGGCAAAAACATTGTGCTCTTGGCAAACGAACCCTGTTGTGGTCAACATCCCCTTAATGTAAAAGTAGGTTAAGTTTAGATTTAAGTTTTTTTCTGGCAAATTCTAAAACAAAATCATTCCAATGTGTTTCACTGTGTTATGAATGGAGCAGCCTGATATCACGCATGGTTCCATTCCCCCCTCGTCCGTTTCAGAACAGCCTGGGAAAGTTTCGAGATCAACAGTACGGAGAAGTCAGGTGTGGATCGCCCGAATAATGAAAATCAGACCCGCAACCATGTTAAAAGTTTTAGTTGTGACCCTTGAAGCCCTACAAATTGGGCACCTCTGGACTAGTGTTTAAAACATAGAATCCCTAGCCTGACCTTTACTCGGGCTCTACTCAATGCTTGAGAGTCTCAAGCTCGACCACGGCGCATGTGTTGTTTTGAGTGTAGAATGTTGATCATGCCACAAAATGATAACTTTTTGAAAAATCATTCGAAAATTACCATAAGAAAATTGCGGAAAAAATTCGAAGAAAAAGCTTTGGAAAAAATATGTGAAAATTGTGATTCTGAAAACTATATATTGTTATTGCTCAGACACTTTTTTGCTGTATTTTTGTATTGTATTATATTAAAGTTTCTTAATAAAATATTAAAATATGGCACTTTTACTTATTTTTATTTTATTGGATTTGCAAAAAAAAAAAAACAATCTTTCTAAAAATAGTGAGAGTTTATGTATCTCTTTCTCTAAAATAATTACTGATGTCACTTAAAGTACCTCGAAATACCCTGAGTCCAAGAACTCATTCGATCAGCAAGATCCCGGGACTAATTATTAATTACAGAACACTTTTCTTCAATTATTTTGCAATTCATTCCTGGATCCACCTTCACCTCTCCCTGCTTTTCTCCGAATATTGGACTGGCTTCGAAATGCAACTGTTAAATTAGATGAAAAGTTGTCACAAATGTCAACGAGTTTCCAGTAGTATGGAGTTACTTCGAAAGTGTTACAACATTAAATTATTATATTCATTGTAGGCCAACTTTCACAATATACTTATTCATGTACAAAAAAGTTATAGTATGTTTTTATTTGGTCCCAAAGCGGAATCGTTTAGACACGTTGATGTTTCTCTTCAATTGTATATTTCTCTGGGAAATTACCTTTTTGGGATATGATTTCATCAGCTAAATTCGTGTGAAGCGTATTTTAACTAAGAACAGAAAAATACCGCTCCGTTTCTCTCGTCTCTCTCTCTTTCTCTCTACCACTTTCTCTATATCTCTTTCTCTATAACTCTTTCTCTATATCTCTTTCTCTCTATCTCTTTCTCTCTCTCTCTCTCTCTTTCTCTCTCTCTCTCTCTTTCTCTCTATCTCTTTCTCTCTCTTTCGCTCTCTATTTTTCTCTTTTTCTCTCTATCTTTCTATTTCTCTCTCTATCTTTCTATTTCTCTCTGTATCTTTCTATTTCTATCTTTCTATTTCTCTCTTTCTCTATCTCTTTCTATCTCTCTCTCTCTTTCTATCTCTTTCTCTCTCCATCTCCCTGCGTGTCCGCGAATTTGTAGTTGCAGTGACCGCGACCCATTTCCGCCGCCGCCCTCCGTTCGCAGGCTGCACTGGTGGCGCCGCGCGGCGGGAGGCGGGGGCGGAAGCGGAGGGAGAGGTAAGGGAGGGGGATAGGAAGGCAGTAGGGGAGATGGATACAGAGGAGAGGTAGAGACGGAGACGAAGGCGGAGGAAGCGGAGGACGAGACAGGAAGAGAGATAGATGCGTAGGTGCAGGTGGCGAAGGCGGCATTGGTGGAGTCGAAGGTGGAAGGGGGAGGGAGATAACAACGAAGGTGCGACTGGTGGAAGGATCGGCTGCGTTTGCAGAGGCGGTTGAAGAGATAGGGTGGGGTGAAGATGTGAACGTGGAAAGGGTTTGTGCCAGAGGGACACAGTGGGCGAGTTGAATCTGGATGCGGGGGGTGAGGTGGTGGCGGTGGCTGAAGTGTACGTGGTTCATAGGCTGCAGGGGGCGGGGCATACGAGAGGCGAGAAGCAACGGCGAGTGCGGGGGAGGCACAGGAGGTGGAGGTGGAGGGGGTTGGCGTGAGCGGGTGCAAAAGGGCGAGTGAAGGAAGTGGTGAGGTCCAGGCCAGCGCCAGACGTGGGGAGCGGAGTCGGGAACGGCACCCAAGTGATGGTGTGGGTAGGGTGGGAAGAGACGGCGACAGATCTGGAGGTAGAGGCGTTGTGGGCGAGGAATGCGGGGGCGCGCCAACTGGCGAAATGACGCTTCTTACCCCACGCCTCTGGTTGGCGCTCCCGCAACCGCAGCCAGTCTGCAGGCGCCGCTCGCCGAAGGAGCCCCAGCAAGGCCTTTTGGGAAAACCCCGCCCTTCCCACACATCCCCCTCCCCCACAACCCTCCCTCCCCTCTCCTCCCCGTCCCGTCACCGCGCGCCTCGTCGGACGTCTGAAAGCCATTAGATACGTTTTATCCACCCGTCCCCGGGCGCGTCGACGCCCGCGCCACGCCAAACATTTCGCATTTCATTTCTTGACATGTAAATGCCCTCGGGGCCGACTGAATCTATACTCTCCGCTTCGATAACCATCCATAAACGCAACAATGGGCCCATGAAAAGACGCACGCGCCGTGGCTGGACGGGCTAACGAATGGGCGGGGGCGGGGGCGGGGGTGGGTGTTCTAGCGGCGACGCGTTGACGTGAATTGGAAAGCGCGCCGGGCGCGTACCCACCCGCACAAATGTGCGGGTGGCTTCTGGGAAAAAGAAAGCCGCAGAGAAAGGAACGTGGAGGCGCGAGGATGCGGAGTGTTGCGTTGGGAAGGGGGAGGCGGAGGGGAGGGAGGGGTGTGGTGTGTGGAGGGACGAGGGAGGAGGTCGCTCGAAAAGAAGCGCCGGCCACCATTGAAACACCTGCCTCGAACAATGGCCCGCGCGTCGTTTATCTGATATCTGTATGCCACTTGCAATACGCGGATGCTGCGGAAACTGGTGGTCGTGTGAAGATGGTGACCGTGGATGAAGCGTTCTAGAGAACGAGATTTATATACGAGACGTTCAGTGTTTTAGGGCAAGTGTTGCATTACACCCATGATGAATGACTACAAATACTTGACTAATACAATTACGACCACTTGCATATAATATCTCTGTTTTATCATTTCTACACATGTACTATACATTTTATTATTTTCAGCGGTGTGCTTATGATTAAAGAGGATGACACATTTTCACATATTTTTATTTAGCTTTTCTAGTTGTTTTTTTAGATTTCCGTGGTTTCTCCTATCAACAGCAGGCCAGAGCAGTCCCCTAATAAACGGCCGACGGACCGCCATTTAAGTTTTTTCTAACTTTCTGTAGTAACAAAACGCATACAGTGTATCAATTAGAAGCAATATTAACTATATAGCAACAGTCAGAAATAAAATTTAAATTCAGTATACACGAAAAATCCTTTGTTCGGAAACCTTGAATCGGTTGGACAATACACCACCCCCGATACAAACATTCTGGTTACACGACTATTTTCTTTTACTGGATACAACAGTGTAGTTCGCAACTGAGGTTTAACAAACCGCAAGGTCCTACGTTACGTTTTACGAAAGCAGATGGGGGATGGAGTTTCAAATCCCGCTAAATAGTTGGGTCGAAGTTGACTACTGCGTGGAAGAGAATTTTAAACAAGGACTTTCCACGCTTTCCTCGGATCAATTTCTGACGGGTACCAAAGCAGAATCTAAAACCAACACCCACTAGCATTTGGACATTATTTCCCCCTCCCCTTTCCATTCTCATCCTGAGGAATGAGGGATGAGGTCATGTACACACCTTAAATACCGCTTTATCTAGAAACTTTCCATTACGTGTCGGAAATCTGCGATGCACCGGCAAAATACAATATTGCCGACCTTCGTGGTGCTGGTTTTGGTTAATTAAGTGTGAGTTATTCTGGGCGCGTCAACTACTAGGGTTATCAGTCCCGTAAGTGTAGTGCATGTGTTTTCTCGAGAGGTAGCTGTGGTCTTCCTCCACGGGATGGCGAGATCCGGCGCCGACCTACCGTCGGCTAGTGAGGTTTCCCCCTAACCAGGACTCTTCCACCAGCGGGCACCACCGCAGCCGGGACAAGCTCTAAGCCCCCGACCGGTCTCCCAGCATGTGTGGCAGTGTAGTGCATGTTAGTGTTAAGTGTGTGTGTAAGGGGTGAGGATAGGATAAGGAAGAAGTAGGAAAGATCGCGCGCGTTCCATGACCCGTTTGTTAGTGTACCGTCCCGGCATTCGCCCGGTGTTCGCCTGGCGTGATCAGAGAAACCACGGAAAACTAGCGATCAGAACAGCCGGTCGCTGTTCTCAGACAGCGACTGAAATCGATCTACCCGACTAGGGTCGAAATTTCTACCGAAGCTAGACCCAAAACCCTGCTGACCCGAGCCTACGACGTCCCGGTCAGAGGAACTGCAGTGACATCAATTGATGCTCTGAGTCATCTCTCCTGGACAGATTTTGGTGCTGATAGTGCTTTTGATAATGATGTTGTGATTTTTGGGAGTAGTAGTGGTGGTGGTGGCGCGTCAACTACTAGGGTAGTGGTAGGTAGTGGAGGTGGTGATTTTGGGGGTGGGTGAGTTCATATGGTATTGGTAGGGTGGTGGAAGTGTTTGTGGAATGGTGCTAGTGTTGGTGGGTTGGAGAAAGTGTTGGAGTAGTGGTGCTGATTGGGTGGTACTGGTGTTCATGGCAAGGAGGAGTGTTTGTGGGTGGTAGCGGTGTTTGTGAGGAAGTGGTGGGACCTTGGTGGTGGGGTTATGATTGACGAACGTGGTTCTAGTAGGATACGGTCTCTAGTAGGGCAAGGCAAATCACGTTTTTCTCCCTGGACCATGATCCAGTTGCTCTGCTGTAGGCGGCAGCGGCGGTGCACGAGCGCTATAAGAAATTCCGATGTTGACGTTCCGGGATCCACGAGGAAAGCAGAGTGCTAAGTGACGGACACTGTGGCTGAAAGTACTTTGCGCAACGACCATAAGCGCTCTCTCTTTGCCTACTTTCTTCTCTATGACTACCATAATTTATGATGGCGTCAAATCTTCACTTGAAATGAAATGAAATGAAATGAAAAGTGAAATGAAATAAAAAATGAAATATGAAAAGAAAATTGAAAAATGAAATATGAAACATGAAATATGAAACACGAAATATGAAACACGAAATATGAAACACGAAATATGAAACACGAAATATATGAAACCTGAAATATATGAAACCTGAAATATATGAAACATGAAATATATGAAACATGAAATATATGAAACATGAAATATATGAAACATGAAATATATGAAACATGAAATATATGAAACATGAAATATATGAAACATGAAATATATGAAACATGAAATATATGAAACATGAAATATATGAAACATGAAATATATGAAAAGTGAAGTGTTGCCGTTCACTGTCAGTGTACAGGATGACACATACTATGTATTTTTGAAGAGAAATTAAATGCTAGCTAATTAAAAAAAAGTTTTATAGAAAAAATATTCGCTTATCTTCGCTTTGTTTGGTTAGGGTTTTTAGATTTTCTCATAAATTTAATTGTTGAGTTTTGAAGTTAACAAATCTTCACATAAACGGTTCCAGGTATATTCCCAATAAATTTAATCGTTGCTCTTGAAACGGCTAGTATTTTATCAATTGAAGGTGCCTTGCAGTAATTCTATTACAATTTTCGAGAAATTTATTATTCTCCGATAAGAGAGTTAAGAATTTATAATGGAATAAAGACATTGATTTTGAACTAAATGTTCAAATCTTTTACAGGAACTCAAGGATATTTTTACAGTTACATGTAAATGGAGATTCCGATTAGATTGAAGTACCTTATTGAATATCTTGCAAAAATGAAAAATGAGAAAAGTTAAATTCATATTTATCTAGAAACATTTTTAACACAAGAAAAAATAAAAATCATACTTAAATTTAAATATATCGACGGGACTTGGGCTTTGCATTTTCCATTTCATAAATATATTAAATTGATTGATTTATGATTCGTGCGCGTCAACTGGTAAGATCAGAGTCCCGTAAGTGGTGCTTGTTTTATGGCGGGAAGTGGCGGTGATCTTCCCCTGCTGGATGGCGAGATCCGGCACCGATCTACACGTTGGCTTGCGAGGTTCCCAACCAGGGATATTTCCTATCAGTGAGGTGCAACCCCAGCCGAGACAAGCTGTAAGCCCCCGACTGGTCTCCTGACAGGTGTGACAGTGTAATGCATGTTAAGTGCCGCTTAAGTGTGTTTAAGTGCCGGTTAAGTAAGGGTGAGGATTGGCAAGGAAGAGGAAGGAAAGATCGCGCGCGGTATGTTGCCCGTTTCTTAGTGTACTGCTCTGGCATTCGCCTGGTGTTGGAACGAGAAACCACGGAAAACTACCAATTAAAGCAGCGGCCGCGAAGAATCTCCTCCGGACAACGCCTGAACTCAATCGAGTAGCTATCTAGCTTGTGTCGAAAGTACTGCCACCGTCGAAACTCGAACACTAGGACCTGAAATACAGTAAAATAGCAGTCAAAATCTCACCATGAAAACAAGTTCTTAGAATGTAGTGTAACATTTAAAATGTAAATAGAGTTTCTTCACTTCAGGAATGCATATATTTGTTGAGAATACGTAATTACGTGAACACACGTATGAATCGCACTATCAACCTTCTTAAATTCTGAGTTTCTTATTCTAGATTTGTTAACGATCTGGATGCTCACAAGGTATTGATCATCAGACATTTTATTCCTAGAGTTGATAGTTGAAGTTATTAAGAGACCATTAACAGTACCAACCAGACTAATATATTGGCATTAAAATTTAAATATTTTTTATACTTGTACGTATGAAATGCATAATCTTCATCTACTCTTTTTTCTTTCATTCAACAGTAGGCAAGAATAAAACATTCAGTTCCTGCTTTTACACATTCCATAATGTTATTGTCCGGTGACATATTTTGGCTCAAAAGCATTTCAGCAGTAACGCGTTTTCCTTTATTATTATCGAGCAGATTATCAGTGAAATAGCGTTACATATAATAATTACCACGCTGCTTTGTCAAGTATTTCTTGTGTTTGGTTCAATCTCTTTATGAAAACACTGTGCAATGACAAACGTTGTGTAATGATATCATCCGCAGAAGCGCCGCCGGGAACAGTGAAAACAGCAACTGCGCTGCAACGCGTGCGGGCTGCGCGCAGAGAGAAAGTGGTCAAACTACACGGCTGAGCGCAGTACACAATGCACAGAGCACAGGACACAGGCCTCTCCTAAACTGGTATTCAACCTGAAGTAAACAATCTCTTTGAATAAGAACACTTTCATCAAATTTACTCCGTGCACGGTTATTACTTCCTTATTATTATAATTTTATTTTAATTAAGTCAAATCAAAATTAAGAACGCAAAATGAATAGCTTCACACATAAGCACTTATGTAAACTTCATAAGAAAAATAATGTCATCAAGACGATAGCATTCAACTATCATTTCACAATGAATGACATTAAACAAGAAAAGTTATGCAAATTTTAAAATGTAATAATGTTATAAAGTTTCAAGGCATTTAAATAATCAGTTCTACAATAGTTTATCCTGAGACCTTTCACAGGCCTCAGGTTTCAGGGTATGGACCTTGGAGGATGAAATGGATGACGCCAGAAGTGCTGGCTCATCCAGGAGGAATTTTGGTTTGAAGTGAGAGTGCTGTGACATGTGCAAAAAGAATTCAGGTGACGTTACGTAAGAAACAAAACCACATTGGGCTGAAAATGTCAGTTTCCTACAAAGAAGCAGTCTGTGTAAATGTGTGTTCATGCAGGATGGTAGCGATTATGGGATGCTGGCGATACTGTTACCTTAGTTTTACTTTTTCGTCTACCTACGTACATACCAAAGAGAAATATTGCGGGTTTTCTTCCTCGAGTTCAGGTCAAATTTAGAGGGAAATTATACGTTATTTGATGGTCTGGCTCTGTAAATAATAAACAGAAAATATTGTAATGCTGTGGCAAAAATCAACGATTCTTAGAAAGAAAAATTCACGTTATGCGCTTCTGGCATCGAATAAGTAGATACATCTTGCCTCTGTGTGTGTATGTATGTAGTAAATTTGTTCTTCTAATACTTTTTGTGGCTTCCTGATTCCGAAACTTTTATTGATGGCAATGACTACGCTTCGTTGAACGATCTCTCTCTCTGTTCGTTCCCTATGGGGAATGGAGCGTACATTTTCTCCAAAATTGATATTCCCCAACCGGTGTAGGTAAACTCAAGCCTCTGCGAGTTTAAAATTCATGTTGTAATTTTTGGAGCTACTTTTCATGAGGACTTAATAACATTTTCAAAACGTTCTTCTCAAAAATTACTTCAATTTTTTTATTAAACGAGTTCTCTTCTACATGACCTTACTTCAAGTCTGTACTCGAAAAAATGTTAAATTAACGATAAGTTCTGTATCATTAATTCTGAAGTTGTAGGAGGTCGCCAAAAACTTTTGTCTTTGAAACCTGTAGAAAAGTGCCTGTCAAGAATCCGAACACTCATTCTTGGCTGTTCTCGGCAGTATCGTGGAGCGCGCTTTGTGTGCAATACTCTTAATTGATTGATTGATTTTTTCGTGTTTCCGGGCGCGTCAACTGCTTTGGTCATTAGTCCCGTTCGTGTAGTGCATGCTTTTTTCTCGGGAGATGGCGGTGATCTTTCCTCCGCTGGATGGCGAGATCCGGCACCGACCTACCGTCGGCTAGTGGGGTTTCCCCCTAACCAGGACTCTCCCACCAGCGGGGCACCGCCCCAGCCGGGACAATCTCTAAGCTCCCGACCGGTCCCCCGGAATATGTGGTAGTGTAGTGCATGTTAGTGTAAGTGTGTGTGTGTGTAAGGGGAGAGGATAGGACAAGGAAGAGGAAGGACAGATCGCGCGCGGTCCGTGGCCCGTTTGGTAGGGTACTGCTCCAGCATTCGCCTGGTGTTGATCGGAGAAACCACGGAAAACTACCGATCAGAGCAGCCGGCCGCAAGAATTCTCCTCCAGACAGCGACTGAATTCGACCTAGCTGAAAAGCTAGCGTCGAAAATCCTGCCGCTGTCAGGACTCGAACTCAGGACCTCCCGGTCAGAATATGTAATACTCTTGTAGTTTAGTTTCTGGGCGTTTAGCTTGTGAAAACCACCATAAAATATCTTGCAAAGAAAATTGAAATAATTTAATTCAAAATTTTAATTACTTTTATTAATACAAAGTAAATTTTTAATATCAATTCCGTGCTTTCGGAATTTCAATTTGACAACTATGTATTAATTTGCAACGTACCTTCTGTGAGCGAGAATTAATTCAATTTTCGTTGCATAACATGCCAAATTAGTATACATAGTTTGGTATTGAGTGTGGAATAAATAAAGCATTTATGATTAATAGAAACGCTTCAGTGATCTATTCAGAAACGGAGACCAGAGATCCGGTGCCCTTCCAGCATTCGTTATCCATTATTTCCTTTTCGTCCGCCGACACGAACGGTGCACCTGGGTAACCGGTATAGAATTGGGATCTTCTAATAATGGCAAGTGTCGGAAATAATGGCAATGCCGTAGCAGTATTCTCGGACATAGCGATCTCAGCCCGATGGACCGGGAGCGGTGGCTCAGCGCTGCAGTAACTGATATCACTGCAGCGCCTCTGACCGGGAGGTCTTAGGCTTGAGTCCCGACAGGCGACAGGATTTTCGACACCAGCTTTTCAGCTACGTTGAATTCAGTCGCAGTCTGGAGGAGAATTCTAGCGGCCGGCTGCTCTGATCAGTAGTTTTCCGTGGTTTCTCCGAGCAACAAAAGGCGATTGCCGGAGCAGTACCCTAACAAACACTGACCGCGCGCGATCTTTCCTTTCTCTTCCTTGTCCTATCCTCAACCCTTACACACACTTACACTAAGATGCACTACACTACCATACATGTCGGGAGACCGGTCGGGGACTTTGAACTTGTCCCGGCTGGGGTGGTCCCCGCTGGTGGGAGATACCTGGTGAAAACCCTGTTAGCCACGGTAAGTCGGCACCAGATCTGGCCATCCATCGGGGGAAGACCACCGCCACCTCCAGTGCAAAAACACGCACTGCACTTACGGGACTAATGACCATAGTAGTTGACGCGCCCGGAATCACTAAACAATCAATCAATCGGCGCGATGGCCTCGTCACCTAGAACAAACGGTATTGAGAGCCTTTGTGTCCGGCTCTCTCGCTTATTACCAACGTCATTGCAGGGCCATTAAATTTCTGAGAATTCACCATCACCACGCCACAAGCCTTTATGTAACGTCCACTTAAGTGCCACTTAGGTCTTCTCCACAGGTACCTCTGCCTCCGTTAGTACCTTTTTTACTCTCTCGCTGCAGAGTCGATAGAAGAGGTACGAAGTAGGTAGAAGTTATGTGATGCTGCGCGGGAAAACGGCGGATTTTTGGCAGAAATCTCTTATGACATGACTCCAGTAACGAAGAAGTAGATAAAACCAGTTGAAAAATTAAAAAAAAATCCTCTATTACGTGATGTACCCAGAATTCGTGCTTTGTGGGTATTTGATATCGAAAAATCTAATGACGGCAAAACGCCTGACCGTCTGTGAACAACGTTAGCAGCTAAACCGTTCAGCCGATTTTCTTCAAAATTTATATTCCCCAATCGACCTGGCTGACGTCACGGCGCCTTGAATTTGAAACCGATATTTTATTTTTTGGGGGGAGTACTTAACATAAAGCCCCTGATACATTTTCCAAATTAAAAAAAAATTGCTCCATCCCTTTTGATTAAATTTTGTTGTTGGATAGTGTAAAGGACGTTTAAGAGAATGGTGCAGGCCTCATGTTCGTTCAAAAGTCAAAAGCGTTTTGGAGTCTTCTTACAACTAAAATATTAAAGATAGTGATTTTTCCCTTAAGAACTCTGTTCTTTAAAAATAGATTTTTAAATAAGATCGTGTACAATTTTTCGAAAACTTGAGTACTTTCCACTAACTTTGCGAGAAAATATGGGTGAGAAATTACGTGTTGTTTTAACACCACTATTTTCTATGGAATTTGATGTTCGTGCGACTCTCGGCGTAGCCGGGGAGGTTGCTATACAGGTGAATCCTCTCATTCGGGATTCGGCGAATAGCGAGTAGTGTGGATCGATTGATTATCAAGAACCAAATATTCCGTTCTCACCCCACCTGTAGCATTTCGTTCTTTTGGACTCAACGGAAGCGAAAACTCGCCGAGCACATCAGCTATTCGGAATTTGTCAGTGGTTGCTCGCTATCATCGGATGACAGAACACGTGTGTGTATGTATATCTTTTTACAACAAAACCACGCACGCCATCAGCAAAATGACTTTCTCCCCAATAACTTCATAACTCTTGAACATTTATTACATGCATAGATGGAATTAAAAATCAATATCCAAATTACTTTTATAGAGTGAAGTAGAAACTGACAGGATCATTCTTAAATTTGAATATTTTGGATTAGAAAATTGAATGTAAAACAAACAGTTCTCACGTATCCTAAAGTTGAGCTTTTCTGTGCATTGATGTGCTTAATTGTATATCAATCGTTGACACAATCTGGTGGGGCGCAACGAAACTATTATATTGATGAATTCCTGAATTACCGATGTGATGCTAAGAGAGAAAAGTTAAGAAAAGCAAATGTTTTGTGTACGTATTTATGAAAGTTTATGGCTGTAAATCATAGCATAATGTGCTCCTGACCTTAAACGGGGCTAAAACCAAAGTTTCATCGATATTGGTTCAGTACTTACTGAGAGTATCGCATTCTAACTGAACGCTCTTTCTTTACGTTGGTGTAGATATAATACCCTAAACTGATTTCATTATTGTTTCCAGTGGTTGATGCCGACCGGCGCGCATTCAACAATACTATGCCCTTTCATCGAGGAGAGGGGGCATGGAATACTAACAATGGATTACGTTCACAAATCCGTTTATTTAATAGGAATATAACGCCTTGTTTGAAAACATGACTTTATTTAGAAAGCATAGTAAACAAACAGATCGTGTATCATTACCCGGTCTGTACTATTTCAAAATATCGTTATTTTGAGAAAATATTAACACACTATTAAAATAAATGCCTTTTTACTTCAAATTATTTTAGTATGCTTTTAATAGAATGAGGAGTGTCTAATCGAAATTTAGTGGTTGTAGTGAAGGAAAGTGCAGCTATGATGAAGAACTGCGAATAAACTGTCTCTCACCGGGTTAGGTGGATCAGGGCATCAATTGAGGTTACTGTGGTGCCTCAGAGTGGGAGGTCCTAGTGTCGCAATTCGGATGGTGGCAGGATTTTCAAAACCAGTTAGATAGCTAGATCGAATGCAGTCGCTACTTGGGAAGAATTCTAGCGGCCGACAGCTCCGATCGGTATGTATGTATATATATTTATAATACGGTTTCTCCGATCAATACCAGGCGATAGACGCAGAAATACCCTAAAAATCGATCCACAGACCGCGCACGATCTTTCCTTCCTCTTAGTTATCCTATCTTTACCCCCTTACTTACACACACTTGCACTAACATACTCTACACTACCTCACACATGCTCGGAGACCGGGCGAGAGTTTACAGCCAGTCCCGGCTGACGCAGAGAGAGAGAGAGAGAGAGAGAGGGAGATACCTGTTTGGGGAAAAACATGAGCCGACGTGTATGTCGGAGGCGTATCTCACAATCCAGCGGCCGATCACCGCACGGGATAAAAACATTCACTACACTTAGGGGATTACTGGCCATTGCCGTTGACATGACCGGAAATATGAAATAATGAATCAATCAATCAACTGTGATTCATCTTCGAAGATTTGATATCAAGTTCAGAGAATTCAGTGAATTTCGTAAGTGGTAAAGTCATATTTTGAATTTTACATGTTACGTTTCAAGGAATTTATCAATGATATTTCAATGAATGCACCATACTTTTCAAAGAAATTAATTAACAATAATTGAACGAGCGATGCAAGGTTCTTTTGTTATGTCCTTCGTTCGGCATTTCATCCGTTTGAAAATTTGATACGCAGCCACGAACAACTTTATTGCGTTTCAAAATTGTGGTCGTTTTAATGGTTATAATTCACAATAATATCCTTGTTTCCTAGGAAGTCTCGATCAGTTGGGTGGTTCGATTTTATTGGAATTCGCCATGAATGTTCCTTGATGATTTGAAAACGACGTATTTGCAAAAAAGTTTATTATTTAAATCCAATTGAAGATTTTTTCCGTTTTAAATGACATGTACACGTGCAGCTATTTTTATCGATTCTCAATCGCGTAACCGGGAAGATTACTCAAGCCATCAACTAATGTCTGAACACTCCCTCTGACCTGGAGGTCCTAGGTTCGAGTCCCGACGACGTTGACAGGATTTTCAACGCTAGCTTGTCAGCTGGATAGAATTCAGTGGCTGTCTGGGGGAGAATTCTTGAAATCGGCTGCTCTGATAGGTAGATTTCCATGGTTTCTCCGATCAATGCCGCAACAAACGGGCCACGGACCGCGCGCGATCTTTCCTACATCTTCCTTGCACTATCCTCTCCAATTACACACACGCACACACTAACATACAGTACACTACTACACATTCCGGAAGACCGGTCGGGAACTTAGAGCTTGTTCAGGCTGGGGTGGTGCCCCGCAGTTGGAAGATACCTGGTAAGAGAAAATCCCTGCTAGCTGACGGTAGGTCGGCGCTGGATTTCGCCATCCAGCCGGGAAAGAACGCTGCTACTCCCCTAGAAAATATGCACTACACTTACGGGAATAATGACCTCAGTAGTTGACGCGCCCGGAATAACAATCAATCAATCAATCATTCTAACGCGAAGCCTACATCCACTACTACATAGATCCACTGGTTATGGGCAATAAACATTGATAAAGCGATAAGTTGCCTAAAAATACATTCAATGAAATAAAATAGGGGAAAATGGGATTGTCCGGACTCTATAAGGAATACACGCATTTTTTGTTGTCGGATAATTGTCCTGCCTTTTTAATGATTTAAAAATAAAGATAATAAAAAATGCCTCCGCTCGGGTTGCGTCGCGACGCGGCGTGGCCTGGCGGTGTGTGTGTGTGTGTGTGTGTGTGTGTGTGTGTGTGTGTGTGTGTGTTAGCCGTCTCGCGAGCCCCGCGGACAGGGCGCGCAGATGAGCGCGACGCGGAAATTCGCGGCTCAGGCGGCACACACGCTCGCCCACGCTCGCCCACCGCCCTTTGTCTCGGCGCCCGCGCCCGCGCCACGCCCCCGCGCCCTGAGACATTGCGCCCGCGCGCGAAGGTGACGTGAATGGCAACGCCCGCGGGCGACGCGCCCGCCCGCCCCCACGAGCTCCCGTCCGCGGGCAGCGCGCCGCGTGTACATGTCCGCGTGTGTGTGTGTGGGGGGGGGAGTGGGATGGCGGTGGGGTTGGTGGCGGGGACGGCGATGGAGGTGATGGTGACTACAGAGGAAGTGACGGTGACGGTGGAAACTGCGGCGGTGATGATGCGGAAGTGACGGCGGTAGCGGAAGTGACGGGGCTGGCGTTGGTAGCTACGGAGACAGTAGTGGTGATGGTGGTGGAGGCGGTAACAACGGCGTTGGTGGGGGTGGCAGTTGTGGAGGCGGAGGGGACGATGGTGTGGGTAGCGGCGATGGTGGAGGTGGCGGTTGTGGGGGTGGAGGGGGCGACGGTGCGTGTAGCAGCGATGGTGGAGGTGGCGGTTGTGGGGGCGGAGGGGACGATGGTGTGGGTAGCGGTGATGGTGGAGAAGGTGGTTGTGGGTGTGGAGGGGTGGCGGTGTGGGTGGTCGTGTGGGTGGCGGTGTGGGTGGTCGTGTGGGTGGCGGTGTGGGTGGTCGTGTGGGTGGCGGTGTGGGTAGTCGTGTGGGTGGCGGTGTGGGTGGTCGTGTGGGTGGCGGTGTGGGTGGTCGTGTGGGTGGCGGTGTGGGTGGCGGTTGTGGGGGTGCAGGGGGTGTCGGTGTGGGTAGCGACGATGGTGGGGGTGTGGGCGGAGGGGGTGGCGGTGTGGGGGGGGTGACGATGGTGGAGGTGGCGGTGGTAATAGCGGAGGAAGCGACGATGACGGTGACGGCGGTGGGAACTGCAGCGATTATAGGGCGGAAGTGAGAGCGATAGCGGTGACGAGGGTAATGTTGGCATCGGGCGATGATGCTAGTGGAGGCGGTAACGGCGGCAATGGTGGAGGAGGCGGTTGTGGGGGCGGAGGGGGGCGGTGTGGGTAGCGGCGACGGTGGAGGTGGCGGTTGTGGGGGCGAAGGGGGGTGGTGTGGGTAGCGGCGATGGTGGAGGTGGCGGTTGTGTGGGCGAAGGGGGGCGGTGTGAGCAGCGACGATGGTAGAGGGGGCGATTATGGAGGCGGTGTGGGTGGCGGTGTGGGTAGATGTGATAGTGGAGGTGGGGGCGATGTCTGCGTTGTCGGCGGTGATGCTTGAGGCTCTTCCAGTGGTGGCGGCGTCGGCGGCTGTCCCGCGTGATGCAGCTGTAATGAGGCCGCGCGCGATGAAACTTCCAGAATGCAAGCGAGAGGATGGGTGGGATGGCCTTTCAGGGCAGGCCTCTCCTGCCTAGCTTCTCCTTGCGAAACAACGGGAGCTGCTGTAGGGGGACATTGATACGACACAGTGCGTTCCTTCTCTTTGTGTGAATTTTTTTTCTATTTTACGCAGCATTTTCATGCAGGAAGCATTCTTTCGTTTCAAATGTAGATCAATTGTTTTTATGACGCGAATCATGGTCATTTGACACTTGAGAATTATTGAAAACGGTTGAATACGTGATTCTTAATAACTAACCGTTTAAACAATGTTTGCACATTCTTTGTTTAAATGGTTAGAGTAATTAATCTAACAAGTGTGGTGAATAAATTAGAGTCTAGAACTATTATCTATACTTTACTATATTCTAGTATATTAGAGTTATTTACTATACTCTACTATATTAGATATTATTTACTATACTCTACTATATTAGAGTCTAGAATTATCTATAATAATTACCAGTTTTTAGTTTATTTGCAATGTTTTCTTTTCTTTGTTTATCTACATTTCACAAGAAAAGGCGCGATTCAAGGTCAGATTTGTAAGGAATATAGATTCCCCATGCTTGCACTGTTTTGAATGTAGGGTCGAAGTTTTTCAAATTCGTCATTGGCATCATGAGTGTAACTACTACACTATTATTTAATTTGAAAAGTTAATAATAATGATTTATGGCTGCAAATGAGCGTACACTCGGTGGTAGTTTAACTGTAACACACACAGACATCACTTGTGTCCGCCACCAGTAGATTAAATGGACGTGACATTAAATCACTAAACTTGTTCAACAGATAATCAACGACAAAGGATAATGTTAAACCAGAATTAATGAAAATATACTTGAAGAAGAATCCAAAACTATAGAATTTGAAAAGTTGTGTAAATTTTGAAAAGTGTAAATTATCTGTTTAATAATTGATTCTTATTATTTCACCCTACGTAGTAAGGCGATAACGTAAAATGCACGTTTGCAATGCTAGATGGCGCCGATGAACAATCACATTCTGTCATATCACTCATTCTTTTTGTGGTGCAGATTGTATGAATTTAGCTAAATCGAAACTGAATTGGGTTTCGTCCGTTTTTCATTCCAAGTACAAGTTAAGAATGTTTTCGTCAAGAAAATTGGTGAAGCCGATGGAAACCGGTCAAGGATTAGTAAGGGTTTTTTGAGTTACGTACTCAAATAGCCAGCTTCACCCAACTCACAAAATACTAGAATCCGTTTTTGGTCGTATGAACGCTTACATTCCATCCCAACGATTTTTAACAAATTTAGCAACACGGATTAAATGAATGAACATTTATATGTAATATATAGCGCTAGTACTAATTACGGTGACTTAAAGTCATATGTTTGTTTGTCCTACAGGAATGTTACAGTAAGCCCTGACAAGGAATTTTCTCCTGATGTTTCCTTGTTTACTTTTTATTAAGCATGCAAATTGATGACTGAGCAAGCCAGTATTTATAAGACACGGACTTCACATGTTCACAGAGGTTTGTGCAATCAGAGGCTTCCATTGTGGATAAGACAGCCACGTTCGTTAAGGAAGAACGCTCAATTTATTTATTTTATTTTATTTATTTATTTTACGTCAAAATCAGTTAAAACTGCGTATGACGTGCTATGGGGTAAAGTGAATTGTGTGCACATTTTCAAAATTCTGTGATCCCTACACTAAATCATATACTACTTAAATTTAAAAAAACCTCCCATGTAATAAAATCTATTTTCGAGGATAACTAAGCAATACATTTTGGCAACACTGTCTATGAAGAAGTCGTTCTTAGTATCACACCTGCGTTCTCACACGTAAGACCATTGTTGGAGCTATATGGCTGCATACGTTTGCAACTTTTATCAACAAATTGTTATGCTGCTATATTGGATGTGATACTGCTAGGACACTCCTAAAGGCAACCAGGTTATTTGTTTCTTTAAAATGTAGTAAAACCGCTTATTCTTGTTGTATTTTCCACGTCCACCTGCCGCGAAAACCCTGCAATATTAGCAGAGGCTTCCAGACTCGAGTAGTTAAGGCATGTTTACACAGAATGTGACAAACGGAAAAGAAGGGAGTGATGGCTACGATATATTGAGCTGGAGACTGGGAGAGGTGGTTCAGTGCATCAACTGATGTCACTTCAGCGTATCTGACCGGGAGGTCCCAGGTTCGAGTCCCCACAGTGGCAAGATTTTCGACACTAATTTATCAGCTAGGTCGAATTCAGTCGCTGTCTGGAGGAGAATTGTAGCCGCTGGTTGCTCTGGTTGGTAATTTACCGTGGTTTCTCTGATCTACAACGGGTGAATGCCGGAGCAGTACCCTACCAAACGGGCCAAGGACCGCGCGCGATCTTACCTTCCTCTTCCTTGTCCTATGTTCACTCCTTACACACGCTCTTACACTAACATGAACTACACTACCCCACATTCCGGGACACCGGTCAGGGACTTAGAACTTGTCTCGACTGGGGCGGTGTCTTGGTTGTGGGAGATACCTGGTTCGGGAAAAAAAAAGTAACCGACGGTAGGTCGGCATAGGAGCTCTCCATTCAGTGAGGAATAATTACCGCCACATCCCGCGATAACTCATGCACTACATTTTGGGACTAATGAACTTAGCAGTTGTCACCACCAACGAACCAGCAAACCAACTAACCATCAAACCAACAAACCAATGAAGTGACAAACCAACGTAGCGACAAACCAACGAAGCAACGACAAAGCAACGAACCAACAAACGAAGCAACAAACGAAGCAACGAACCAACAAACGAAGCAACGAACCAACAAACGAAGCAACGAACCAACAAACGAAGCAATGAACCAACAAAAGAAGCAACGAACCAACAAACGAAGCAACAAACCAACGAACGAAGCAACGAGCCAACAAACGAAGCAACGAGCCAACAAACGAAGCAACGAACCAACGAACGAACCAACGAACGAACCAACGAACCAACAAACGAAGCAACGAACCAACAAACGAGGCAACGAACCAACGAACGAACGAAGCAACGAACCAACAAACGAAGCAACGAACCAACAAACGAAGCAACGAACAAACAAACGAACCAACGAACCAACGAACCAACAAACGAAGCAACGAACGAAGCAACAAACGAACCAACAAACGAAGCAACGAACGAAGCAACAAACGAACCAACAAACGAAGCAACGAACGAAGCAACGAAAAAATCATCCAACCAACCAAGCAAGCGCCTCGTCCGGGGTCGACCCAGGTCCCTGGGCAGGGCGTCGCCCCCGCCCGCGTCTCCCACTCGAGGGCGGGTGGCCGCCTGGGCGGCGCGGCGCGCGAGATTAATGGCGGCGGCACCGCCCTCGCGTCCTCCGCCGCGCGCGCGCGCGATCGGAGCAAAGAAACAATAACAACAAAACGGAAAGTTACTGAAAGATAAATAACTTGTGTAGTTGAAATATACTCCTCGCCCACTTCCTGGTGGGAGGGGCAAAGGGAGACGGAGGAGCACCCGTCCGCAGGAGTCGACGCCGCTCCTTTGAAATCGATCGGAGCGACTTGTAAAATGAGGCTGTACATTGTGGTTTGTCGACCTCTCCCTTTGATTACGGCCAGATACGCAGCAGACATGTCGATCCGATTGCGTTTTCACATCGAACTTTTTGTTGTCCCACCACTTTCGTAGGGTACTTTTTTTTACTTTCTCGCTACGGAGTAGAGGGAAAGTTAAGTAATGCTGTGCGAAAAAAACCGGCAAATTTTCGATACAGAACTCTTCTTAGAGAGCTCTGGCATCAAAAAAGTTAATGAATACAGTTGATAAATTTAGAAAAAGATCCTCTATCACGTGGTGTAGCCAGAATTCATGTTTTGAGGGTCCTTGATGCCGAAAAATCGAATGCCGGCAAAATCGTCTGTCTGTCTATGAAAAGCGCTTGTGGCTAAGCCGTTCAGAGGATTTTCTCCAAAATTGATGTTTCTTAATTAATATGGCTCATGTCGCGGTCCCTTGAATCTGAAACCGATATTTTAATATTAGGGGAATCTTTACGAAAAGCCCTTGGAACATTTTGAAAATTTTCAAAACATCGCTTGTTTGTTTTTGATTACCTTTTTTGTCTGCACAATTCTCTTAAACGTCCTTTGTACTAGTAAAGGACGTTTAAGTGAATGGTGCAGATCTCATGTCCGTTGAAATCTCTGATTTGTCGAAAATCGTAAAAGTTAAAAATTTGTTTGGCGTCTTCCTACAACTACAATAATGAAGATAGAGATTTTTCCCTTAATGAAATCTACTTGTTAAAGATACATTTTGAAATAAGATCATGTACAGTTTTTCGAAAATTTGAGTACTTTTCACGTAATTTTGGGTGAAAATACGACCGAGAAAGTACGTGCTGTTTTTGCACAGTTTCAAATATATATTCTTCTTACCAACTTCTTATGGTAATGATCACTGCTTCTTTTCTACTGCCGTGGTTCCTGCGCAGTCTGGAAATATCCCGCGCAGTCTGTGGACCGTATTGTATGGTTTTGGCTCCAGAATTCATCTGGAATTGATTGGAAAAAATAATGGAGAACTACCGAGAAGAGTGGGTGATCTCTGTGGTACCATTGTCCTTGGTACCGTGTCTCCACGATGAACATTTTCAGGTGAAAACGTTTACCATATTCGTCAGTCACAGCTCCGATTTTAGTGAAAAAAACAACAACAAAAACATATGAGAATCTAAGAAACTGATCTTGTGAGACATTACAACCTGGTGCTTTTCATTTTTAAGAAGCTTGGTTATTAGTTCTTTGTAGTTATCTGCCTTATAATTTCCAAGGAAGTTATAAACAATGATTTTAAAATTTCCAAGCAAGAACCTCACAGTCATTCATAATGTCTCTAAATTGAATACCATTCATTAGCTTTCTTATATCAGGATCATCAAATATACTTTCCTTAATTTTAGCGTTAATTATTTTGTCGAACTTGAATTTTAGGAACTAAAATCTACTGCCATAAGAATTCATTGCTTTAACAATATTTTTTATTAAAGCTAGTTTAATGTGTAGTGAAGGAATGTAAACATAGTTCAGAATGCAAAGAAGCAAATAGCGTAAAACATTACTAAGCGTTGGATATTTTTCATTTTGTGTGTTTAAATAATGTAAATCGGGCACTTATAATACGTAATAATTTTATCCGCTTTTTCGTCATTGAAACCACCGTGTGGTGGTGGTGACGGCTGGCGGGCAGTTGGGAGACTTTCCCACGCAGAGGCGCATTTGAATTACATGAGCGCTAGCTCCGCTCACCCCCAACCGCATAGAGCAGATGCTGCATCTTGCGGGACGCCAGTTTGTAATGTACCCGCTATGCAAAGCAATCCAATGTACAATTTGTATTTTGGAAGAAAGGTTCGGACCATTAGGGAAACTGAAATTAGGGAGTGGGAAAACTGCATTGGTTAGTATGAGCGGAGCCTAGACTGAGAGAAATATAATAAGCTAACAATAATTAAGTTAATCTGTAATTTATGTTAAGTTAGTAAACAGTTAAGAAAATAGGTCATAAGTCGTAGTCAATTGTTAAGTATAAGTCCATAAATAAGTCAATAAAATAAAACTGTTAAAGTAATAAGCACATTAGGGGGCAAAGGGAAGTGGGAATCGGAAATGTAAGGGCATTGGCGTTGGTGTGGACGATCTTCTGTGGCGCGGTTTGATTTCAGGTGCTGAGGAGGCCAATCACTGGAAGGAGAATGCGTGACGCCCGCGCTAAATAAATAAATAAATAAATAGTTTCTACGACTTCTGACGGCAGGTTTTTCCCTCTTTAGGGGTTTTTTCCTCAGCCGTACCTAATGATCTCTTTTCCGCGGCTTTGATGCGATGGAGAGACCATTTGGAGTGAATACCAGAATTCGAAAGGTTAGAACGCGGTATTGTAGGCTTAAAGGCCTTCAGTCTAGCCACATTGCATCAAGTTATCTAATTTGTCTGTAATAATTACCTATTAAATAAAAATAAAATCTAAAATTTGTATTTTGTTAATAAATAATTGAAAGTAATTCAATTATTAATTAAAATTAATTTTATAATAATTATTAAATTATATTAATACATTATTTTTTGGTTTCGAAAAAATAATTTCATTTTTCTTGAATGTGTATCCACTTTAAAATCTCGCCTTTGTAAAGTACATAGTGAAAAATATTGTACTATTTTAATGTCCTACTAAAATAAGCGATATTTCAGCAGAAAATCTCTTGTTCTCGTGTCCAGATAATGAGAAAGTCGGTGGCGGCGGTGGCGACGGCTGGCGGGCAGTGGGGTGACTTTCCCGCGCAGAGGCCCATTTGAATTACATGAGCGCAAGGTCCGCTGCCCCCAAACACGTAGTGCAGACGCTGCATCTTGGGGCGCGCCAGGCTGCAGTGCACCTGAGGTCCATCATGCCGTCAGCGCCTTCCAGAGGGAAGGAACTGCAGCGCACAGTGAGGGAGGGGAAAGTTGGCAAAAAGTTCAAAATCAAAATATGCTTCATACCACATGAAGGGTGAAGAAAAATGTCTCCTTCATAGTTCCCCGATTAGGAAAAGAAGGGGAATCACGCCACTTCTTTCAGTGCAAGTTTGAACCTGCTCAAGTAATACGCAGCGCACTTCTTCGCTCTCGCAGTAAGAAGAGAGGGGTGTTGTTCGATGCAAATATTTTTGGTCTCTCGACTAGCAGAATTCTACGTGCCATGAATACGATACCTGAAGATATCTACTTTAAATCTGTATTTCTAAAAAAAAAATTCTTGAAATAATAATTTAGTAATTCCAAGTAGAAACTTCACGTGCGACAATGGAATTAAATTTTTAAATCCGGTTTGTCATATTGCCTTTTAGTTCCCTTTCGGGCTATGATATTAACGGAATCTGATTCTGAAATTCATCTAGTTTTCAAAACATTAATCAGAGTTTGCCCATGTTTGCACATTTCGCGTTAAGGTACTTTGTTGATGATGCGCATCTAGTTTTGTTTGCCTTTCTAGCTGCAATATTTATGTTTTTATTTTTCCTTCAAGATCTGGTACTGATAGCTTTGTATTAACAAGGAGGAATCTGTATGATGTTATTAAACTCACTGTAAAGAAACACAAATGGAAGGAAAAGTGGAACCTGGAAGAAAAAAGGAAGTGCTTCGCAGGCTGTTAATTGCATCTGACCCACTGATTTCACAAATGGAATAGGGAAAAAGTATCACTTTGGACGTAGGAGTTCCACCAATTTTAATGGATTTTTGTACAAATTCATATCTTGAAGAAGAGTCACATGATGAAAGTTCTAACTTTGAGATTATTTAAATAAATATTTGAATCTTAAATACTTAAATAAGTCAGTATTTAATTATGAAATGTATTTATTCCCAAAAAATCCGAAAAACCCTTAAAAATAGTTTTGGCCAACTTTTCCCCTTTGTGGCTCATCTGTGCGGCGGAGCAGCTCCCGACAACACCTCAAATTCCGTCGTAGTTTGCTTTACAAATATGGCTGTTTTGACAGCGACGGAAGCTCTCGGGTCAGCCCTTAGTTTCATGACCACGTGGTTAGACGTGCATGGGTTCAGAGAAGTCCCGGTCTGACGCTCAGAATGCGAGGAATATAATTGAGGCATCATGGACTTCCTTCAAGAACCCCCTGGGTGGGAAATGTTATATCAACATACTCCCTAGCGCCGTTAAATAAATGGAAAGAACAATTAGTTAATGCACGTGTTCTGTAGAAAATACATGTTCAGAGAGAAGAAAAAATGGTATTTCTGGAAAAAGAGCGACGAAGTTAGATTCATGAGATTTGCTTACCTTACTATTCTAATAGATGCATAATGCAGCGACATACCTTTTAATTCATAATTCGAAAACTATTGCAGATAACGAAATATTTTTTCACCAAAAAAATCCTGAATACTTAATGCAGGTGTATATTAAGGTGTGTATTCCCCAAGTGTGAGGATGTGACAAAGAAAAATAAGAGGTGAGGATGTGACAAAGAAAAATAAGTAAAAAAATCACGTGCGGTCTGTGTGTTACAGTACTGCTTCGTCAGTCGCCTGGCGTGGATCGGAGAAATCACGGAAAACTGCCGATCAGAGCTGCCGGCCGCTAGAAATTCTCCTCCAGATATCGGCTAAATTCGACCTAGCTTTCTAGTATGTGACGAAAATCCGGACTCGAACCCTGAGACCCCCTTTCCGGTCATAGGAACTGCAGTGTCACCAGTTGATGCCCTGAGTCACCTACGCCGGTTCATTATGTGAGGGTATAGTGTTATTGTCAGAAGGATATTCATGTGTAAATAAGATTAATTGATTGATTTTTTCGTGTTTCCGGCCGCGTCAAATGCTTTGGTCATTAGTCCCGTTAGTGTAGTTCATGTTTTTCTCGGGAGATGGCGGTGATCTTCCCCCCGCTGGATGGCGAGATCCGGCACCGACCAACCGTCGGCTAGTGGGGTTTCCCCCTAACCAGGACTCTCCCACCAGCGGGGCACCGCCCAAGCCGGGACAAGCTCTAAGCTCCCGACCGGTCTCCCGGAATATATGGTTGTGTAGTGCGTGTTAGTGTGTGTGTGTAAGGGGAGATGATGGAACAAGGAAGAGGAAGGACAGATCGCGCGCGGTTCGTGGCCCGTTTGTTAGGGTACTGCTCTGGCATTCGCCTGGTGTTGATCGGAGAAACCACGGAAAACTACTGATCAGAGCAGCCGGCCGCTAGAATTCTCCTCCAGACAGCAACTGAATCCGACCTAGCTGAAAAGATAGTGTCGAAAATCCTGCCGCCGTCAGGACTCGAACCTAGGACCTCCCGGTCAGAGGCGCTGCAGAGACAACAGTTGATGTACTGAGCTACCGCTCCCGGTTTGTAAATAAGATTGAATTCATGTTTCTATGTCATGGCAATGGAGGAAGATGTTTTAATCCGCTTATCGATGCCACGTCGGTGTTATTAATGGACGCTCGCGTAGCACCAGCAGCGACATCTGCTGTCTGTGCAACTTGTTCCTTAACTAATTCAGTATACAAACAGTGACGAAGTTCACGCAATGTTAACGCACGACAACGCTTCAGGAAATGCAACCAAATGATGTAATAATATTCACAAATCAATTCGCTACCGTATAAGACGATTAATGCAAAAACATACTAACGTTTTTCTGTAATGATAACGTGCGTCAGGTAAGAAATTTCAAATTACACTATTGCGATATCACTATATTTGTTAATCTAGAAGACAATGAGTGCAATGGACTTAAAATAATTTGACACGGGCGCAAATGACCTTAGCCGTTGGAGCGCCCTTAAACTCAATCAATCAATCAATCAATCAATAGAAGACAATGAGGTAAAATGTGCAACCCTGTGCACTCAATGGGGTTGGCGACCGGCACCTTGCAGACGCAACTGTGGAATAGCGATATAGACTTGTGAATAGGGTGATTATCTCAATCAGTTTTTATGTGTAATATATATATATAT
>BLKR01004169.1:0-112360 GCA_011170035.1 Teleogryllus occipitalis
CGTGTACAAACCTGCATACCGGCGTATTTTAATCTCGGACCCGAGGAAGTAGGAAAAATGTCTCCCTTGTCCCTCCACGACCGAGGAAAATATACCTTGCTGGCGCAATTCACGCCAGATCCGCCCTTACGACGCCTGATAACACAGGATCACAAAATAAAAAAGTTTTCAGACCCAAAGACTTGACAAATGTTTGTCTATGTATGTCGACGTGCTGAATCCAAATTTGAAGCCACAACCCTCGTTTTTGTTTTTTTGTTTTAAATCGCAAAAAAGTCTTTAATTTTTTTCAGGGGTTGTTATCAGACCCAAGTGTCGGTATTTCCCCAGCTTTATCTTTAGTTTGAACTTCCTGGAGACTTTGCCCGCCTTGTCCAGGGGATCTGAAGCTTGTCCGGCGTCGATTCGAGTAGAGTCATCCGCCTAGGCGAGCAACAGTCGTGGTCCCATTGCCTTTTTTAGCCTCTAACCAATGAAGAATCATCCCTATCACGAAGTTAAATTATAACCCCGAGAGAGGGCAGCCCTGCCGTATCCCGCAGGCGACAGCTATGGGTCCCGTCGGGTCCCCCAACGTGAGAACCTCCATCAGCTCCGTCACCACCGCCGTTAGGTCCGCGGAATATTCAACGCTCCTCCGCTTGTACAGTTTTTCGCGGATGGAGGGGGACGGGTCCCCGCTGGGAGCTGGAGGGAAGGAGTTTCGCCGGTCAGCGGCACACTGAGGGCAATGGCGAATCCTGAACATTATTTTCAGTGTACAGCACTTTATAGAAGCTATCTCTACCGTTGTCTTTTATTTTAAGCTTTTCTGAAATCCCAATACTATGAAATTCCGTCCTTAATCATTGTTATATAAGACATATACGCCAACATTGAATATAAGACAAATACGCCAACCACTAACTTCTGGATCATTAACACAATCCATTTTCACAAAAACTTGAGAGACGCGTAACTTACGAACGACCAGAGAATGACTGTTCACTGAAATATTTTACGGTGACTACCAACCGTCCAGATCCGCGTCCTCCCCTCCCCCCCCACGCCCTTGAAACATGAGGAGCCCTAGGTTATCGCGGTTGGCATGCGGTCCCTCCTCCTGCGCTAGCGAATTCTCTAGACAGCATTAAGAACTATTTGAAACGTCTCACTCTATCGCACTTCATAGCGCTTACGGATGCAGAAGACTGAGTGGCTCTCGGTAGCAAAACGAGTTATTTTTTTCGCATCAGTTTTAAAGCGTGCAAAATCTCAATAACTTTTTAGAGGACCGGTAGCGGTAGCTCAGTGCATCAACTGATGTCATTGCAGCGCCTCTAACCGGGAGGTCCTAGGTTCGAGTCCTGACGGCGGCAGGATTTTCGACACTAGCTTTTCAGCTAGGTCGAATTCAGTCGCTGTCTGGAGGAGAATTCTAGCGGCCGGCTGCTCTGATCGGTAGTTTTCCGTGGTTTCTCCGATCAACACCAGGCGAATGCCGGAGCAGTACCCTACTAAACGGGCCACGGACTGTCCTTCCTCTTCCTTGTCCTATCCTCTCCTCTTACACACACACTTACACTAACATGCACCACACTATCACATATTCCGGGACACCGCTCAGGAGTTTAGAGCTTGTCCCGGCTGGGGCGCTGGTGGGAGAGTCCTGGTTAGGGGGAAACCCCACTAGCCGACGGTAGGTCGGTGCCGGATCTCGCCATCCAGCGGGGGAAGATCACCGCCATCTCCCGGGAGAAAACATGCACTACACTAACGGGACTAATGACCGAAGCAGTTGACGCGCCCGGAACGACGAAAAAATCAATCAATGAATTTTTAGAGGATTACCAAACTTATGAAATATTTATTATAGACTTCCAATTACTAGTTATACCGGCGGTATACGCGGTGTATCGGAGAATTCGCCACTGTCTGACAGTGTCCGGCGGCCGCGGTTGCATTCACGCGGTACTCGCCCCTCGCGCGCTCTGCCTTGCTCCCCTTCCATGGCCGCGGACTCGCATTCGCGCCACTCTGCGGCGCGCGCTAGCGGCGTGAGCTGACTCATGCCTTCCCTCGTCAGCTTCCCTTGTCGGGTCGCAGGTGCCGCATTCCGTGGGACAGCGGCGTTCGGTGGATGTCTGCTCACAGTCGTCGCAGTGGCATCGGTCGGCTTCTGGGCGTGGCCTTGGTCAGCACCCCGCCGCACGGGAGCGTGCAATGGGTTGCATACACCTGCGGTTTCAGGGGCTTGGTCGGCAGTTCGCCCAATTGTAACCTCCGTTGCTTGTGTGTCTAACAGCTGTGGAGGGGGGGGGGTCTACTCACGTCCGGTCTGCGATATCCCGTAGCTCCTGGAGGGCTAGGGATTCTATGCACTCGAAATTCGGGGTCCGGTTGAGATCGAACTTTGTCAGGAATTTCTCGATGTAGTATTTAGATGCCTCGACTACCTCAGCCGCAACTACAGTTGCGGCAACTACATTGCGCGGGTGTCTGTTTGAGGTTTGATCCTCTTTGGCTCCTGCTGTTGCGTTCGGGGTGTCGTGAGTGGCGGCAGCTGCTTTCACCGCCTTCTCCGACAGATAGCGCTTCCGCCACTGGGCTCGCTTCTGTAGCCGTGCCGCAGTGGGTTTCCGCAGCTTTTTCGGCGCAGATAGTGGCCCCGTGCATCTGTTTTCCGTGAAACAAATTGCGCAGCAGGCATGAAGGAGGAAGTGGGATGCTAGGAGGAGATGGAGAAATGACAGCCCCCCATGGATTGCAATCCAACGTCGCGAGGGATTTTTCAACCCGCCTTTTATCCTGGATATTAATCCCACCTCCGTTGGATATTAATCCCACCTCGGACGTTGTACTTGATCTCCACCTCCGCGCACTCGGTCGCAACGAGTGACTTCCTGGGTAGGGCCAGTCCCGCCGGCATTTTAGTGGGGGCAGGAGCGGGCTTGAGTTTGTTTTAACCCTTGCCTTTCCCTTTGCCCTTGCCCTTAGGCAAATTTCTTGGCGTCAAGGCTGGGGAGAGAAGAGGGTCGGGGGAGAGTTGTGGGTGGGTGTGGGGAAGGACGGGAGTAGGGGTTTGCTGCAATATCCTCTTATGGATCCCCCTTGGTTCCTGCCAACGCCGGCTGCGTGTTACTCACGGTCGGCCCATGCAGCGCGGCGGCGGCACCATTCAGGCATGCTAATTTGTGCCGTGTGAGACACAATTTTGTTTCTTGAAGGCAGGTTAACGAGACTTGGTCATAAGTAAAAAAGAACTACAAGCTGGTTGTTTGCCGACGTTTCGGAAAATTTATTTCCATCCTCTGATACTAGTAGTATCAGATTCATCATGTTGTGTGTTGGTGTGGTGAAGAGGATTGTGTGTCCCTCACTCCCTTTGAGGTGCCTGAGATGGAGGAACATGCAACACATATATTAATTATGTTTTCCGTTATGGTTGAAAGCCCTGAGGATGGAAATAAATTTTCCGACGCGTCGGCAAACTACCAGCTTGTAGTTCGTTTTTACTTATGATCAAGCCCCGTTAACCTGCCTTCAATATTTCATCAATTGGTCGTTAAGAATTCTTCAAATTTTGTTTCTGTTTGCTACCTAACGCCAATCGCATTTGCGATGGAATTTGTAGCGCGCCCTCCACGCTTTCGCAGACATGAATGTTTGTTTGCACTTAGGGTGTGGGCATGCCACCGAGACCGCCTCCTGGGGGAGGTGAGATAACTTCCTCCATAATCTGCATATTACTCCGTATATAAGTAAAAATCAGATCTTTAAAAAAGGTCATATACAATTTTGTGACAAAACGAATAGTTTCCTCGTAGTTTTGCCTTGAAGTTCATGCAAATTATAAACTACCAGTCCTGCAGAATGACACAGACTTTCTCATACTTAAGTTTTCAATTTCCTTGTTGTGGGCTACCTTCATTGTCTTGCCCCATCTTTTTGCCAACTGTGATCAGTCGCAGCCCAAAATACATTTTTTGAAGTTCTCTCAATTTTTCGGATTTCTAAAGTAGATTCGAAATATTAGTTTTGGAATATTAAAGAGGAGTAAAACCTCAACCCGTATGGACATTTTCATTGAAAAATTTGGAGCCGTTTTTTAAGAAAGAAATCGTTTAAGCTTTAGAGTAAAAAAGAAATTTGAATCTTGCTGGAAATATACATATTAACGGCGTGAGAGATATTTAAAAAAATACATTTGTGTGTTTAAAAAACAAAGAATACAGCAAAATTAATTTTATGTCATTTTAAACAGTGCAATTAGCACTATCCGTACGAAAAGTTTAAAGAAAAAGTTTGGATACGTTTGCGAGAAATAAGCATTGGGGCGTTTCTGAAAATGCGGAATTTTGAGCTCGTTTTCACGGAAAAGTTGTGGGTTTCGGAAAACTTTATTAGACATTATTTGAAGCACGTGTACTCATAAATGTAATAAAGTGAATAAATTGCCGCTAATGTAAATATTAACGACGTGAGAGACAAGACAGAAAAATATTTTTTAATTAAAAAAAAACAGAACAGAATGGCATTTATGTCATGTAGGGTAAATTTTGCCCTATCTTCACCAAAAAGTTTAAAGAAATAAACCTTTTTTTAGAAATTTTTTGTTTTTGTTATTTTTTAGTATTTCATGCAACATTGCGCGAAAACTGCTAAAACTTTCAAAAAATGTACATGACTTTAATAAAAGTTAATTATGGAGAAAAAAATTACTTGGTGTAAAAATCTCTTATCGTCAATTTTGTAGTTGTAGGAAGACTCTAAAAAAATTCAAACTTTTGAAATTTTCGAAAAATCAGAGTTAACAGTGAAAATCGGACCAATGCCATCTTTATGGGTGTATTTTTCTTTTAAAAAAATTAAAGAAAAAATTTGGAGCAATTTTGGGGAAAATTTTGAAATGTTTCAGGGTCTTCGTGGAAAGTACCTCCAAATTTTAACGAATGTTTTTTTCAAAATCTCAAAGCTTCGAGTCGAGCAAGATCGAGTGGAGAATATTCATTTTGGAAAAAATACTACATATGGTTTAGGCGCTGATTGTGTTCACTTCACGCCACGAACATACTCTAATCCTAGCCAGCACCTGTCACAGCAAGAACACTCATACATACTATTTTCACTTTTATTTCGTAAAAACGCCCAAAATACCCGGCACAACATGCAAATAATGTGCTTATTATCAAAGTACATACTTACATTTACGATGTGCCCTCGCAAAGTACCGGGGAAAGATTTCAACAGAATATACAGAGATGTTCTTTTAAAATTAGGCAAGCCCGAATCTTCATTAACCACATTCGAAATTTTATTTCATGATGGCACTTACAAAAAAGTTTGTACATCAATGCAAACAAATTCACCGCGCTCGTTCAGTACTGATTTTGCAGTACTTTTCTTCTTACAATGTGCACCTTTAATACTCTTAATAAGTAATATTATTAAATTCATATTGCAATCTACTACGAGTCCCAAATATTGAGGAAACTCGAAAAACGTCTTTTAGACACCAATAAATGATAGCTGGGAAGACAGTGGTGTAAAATTGATAAGTTACCCCAGACTGAGGAGATAAGAAAACTTGTACGAGTAGACTAAGTCTGTGCCATTCTGAAGCACCACAAGTTTTTTTAAATAGTAAATATTAATGAAAATAAATTATCGTAACAGTTTTTGTGAGCTATTGCACAAGAGATTTTGAAGTAGATTTATCCATATGGTTTTGTTGTAAAACTAGCTGGAAATTTATTTTTGAAAAACAATACAAGAGCATGAAATTTTTAGATAGATCATTTAATTCGCCAGAAATTATAATCTTTCTTCGTGTTCTGCTGTAGTGATTCAGTTCATTTTATGGAGGAGATTTTCCACTGATCCCGTTCACCCCGTTTTTGAAGTACCTGAATGCTATTTTGAATAAATTAAATTAAAATATCAGTTTAATACAAATATGAAGTTGTTATGAGCAAAATTCGGATTCAGAACAAAACTTCGCTGTAGAAAAGTAGTTTTTGAGCATACAGAACTTCCACCACACCCCACTAAGTTTTTCGAACGAACGTTGACATGGGATTCCCCGACCAAGTGTGAACTGTATTCTAGAAGTCAATGTGCCTACTAATTAAACACAAAATGTTTCTCTGTGTGTGTTATTACTCTCTGGCTGTGTGTCTCAAAGGCAACGCTGTCGATTGGCGTATTGGTATTGAGTTACAACTTTTTATCGCAATCCTGAACAATTTCTATTGTTATGAATTTGATTCTCCAGACTTCATCCTATTCATCCCCATGGCCCTATTTACCCAATTTTACGATAGCTAATTTACTTTTGTTTGGAATTTATTACGTATGTCTGTCATACTATTTTTTCTGAGAAAAAATAAAGCCTTATTACGGACCAGAACTACACAAATGGCAGCACAAACCACAATGCTGTGACAAAATGAGTTCAGGGGTCTCCGCTAAATGAATACTTCCGCTAAATTGTGACAAAATAATCTCAAGTAAATGTTGGAAGCTCTCAAGAATCCCAATGCCATGAGGATTTGTCTACCTAATTTTCTAAGTTCATTATTTTGGCACATTTGTTTTAATTGGATGGGAAATAAGAAAAATCAGAAGAATGTTTAAAATACATTCGTAAAAATGTGTCAAGATGACCCAAAATCCGCGGATCTTTTTTAAACCGACAGGCATAGCAACTGTTACATATTGTCGAACTCTGTTTTTCTCAGGCTCATGATCAGCTGCAGCTTTTAATACTCTCTGCCAGCTTTCTGCTGCAAGTTCTGCAGGTTCTACTCGCTGGCTGGTACTATAAGTTGGACGTGGATGTCAAATATGCGAGAAGGGGGGCCTAGTCAGGTGTGATTGTAATGCTCAAGTGTACTCGTGTGGAACATCTTTTGCGTTTGACAACATAACGTGTTATTTGTAAATACAAAAATTAAAAGATTTTTTTTAGAGTACACTACTGTCACCGAGTTAAACAGTAAATATTTCATTGAATATTTGCGAAAGATGTGGATATTATTGGTTATTGAGTCTGTCAGCCAGGAAAGTTCTTCGTAAAGAAAATTATCTAGGTTTTTAATCTGACTTACATACTTTATGTACAGCTAAAAACCTTCCAAACATGGGCGGGAAACAAAAACAAGCACAAAGGACGAAAGGCAATGTCAAGGTAAATGAAAACTACAAATTGAATATTTGCAATCGTTTTCAAAGATGTCAACTAGTTATTTATTAACCTACCCCCTATTTATAATTTATCATAGCCTTCAAGTAGTGGACGGAGTGCTGCATTGCTCAGCACTTCAACATTTACAGGATTCTCAGGATTAAAAGATTCTATGTTTCCTTCATTTCAACCTGCGTCTGTTTCTGAAGAAATAGATGCTAATATTGATCCAAATTTTCAGTTGGTTTTAAAGAAAATGAATAAGAAGGATCCCACTACACGTGTTAAGGTTTGTTTAACTCAAATTTCTTGTATTTTATGTCTGTTTATTTACCTGTGGAAATGGAAGTTACACATGCATTTTTCATGAGTTCCCTTTTACAGGCTCTTCAAGAATTTATTAAGTTAGTAGAAAGTTCTGATGCTGAGGTTCTCAAACCTGTGTTACCATTCTGGCCAAGGTTGTATTGTTTATTAGTGGGAGATGTTGAGCATCGAGTAAGAGAAGCAGCCAATGATGCACAGCGCAGTGTAATTGTGCAAGCTAAAAGGAATATGGCCCCTTATCTACGTTCAGTAGCTGGTCCTTGGTTTGTTGCTCAATTCGACACATATCCTCCTGCAGCTTCAGCTGCAGTCCGTGCATTTCAGGTAGAGAAAAAAATATTTGGAGATTCTTTCAAGAGGCTACACTTTTGTTGAGGTATAACCTTGTATTAATACCCATTTCCTTGAGTTTTCATAGTATTTGGGGACAGATATCCTCACTTATTTAACTTCCACTGCAACAGGTCATCCACTCAAAAATGTTTCTTTTCTCTCATTGAGATTTATATTTATTAATTTCCCAAGGCTAGAGTAAACAAGAAATATGTTAGTTATATCAAGAGATTTAGTAGAATGGAATATTATTAATATTGAAAATGAGTAAAAAACTTGATTATGAAAATTGTGTGACTAAAGGACATAGATATTGCAATATTTTAGTTTAAATTTAAATTATTTAATTTCTATTAACTGTCCATGAATTAAATGTATACCCATAACCCTACATTTCCACATTTTGATCATAAAATGAAATATTTTTGTGTTCTACTGCTTAAGTATGAGACCAAGGAAACCTATTGAATGGGAACATTGAGAAACCCATCTGTTCTTTTTTCTTCTCCCTATATTGAGTTACCTATGATTTTGTACTTTAAACATGTGGTTTGATGAATATAGAGGGAAATCTCTTTATGTTCTGGCATTTTTTTGGTTTGCTTTGCAACCATCATTGGAACATGAAGGGGAAACCTCACATGTAAGGAAGATATGGACTTGCTCAATATTTTGACACTAAGAGTAGCAGAGTGTAGGTGACCAGCAGTTTTAAACAGAAAGAATAATTGATATTGCATCTTACTTCTTTATTGAATCAGTTATTTGCCTATAAATGAAAACACATAATGCGATTTCCATGAGTTTTCATAACATTTGGTGACATTTTTCCTACCCAAAGAAAAAATATCCAGAACTGATATATATATACTATATATTTTCAACATTATGTCAAAGAATGAATCATGTGAAGAGTATAATGCAAATTAGAATAGAAAATATTTCAGTTTAGTTAATTTTGGTCATTCTGAAATTTTATCACCAATAAAGTTTGAGTTATGTAATAATTTATGATAATTTACAAAATATAGAGAAAACCCACTTGTTCACTAAAGAAATTGTAGCTTAATATCAATAAAATGGATCCAGATTGTCAACAGTGCATGGACATGCTTCATTCTACATTTATTTGAACTAAATATGGGAAGAGAAACTAAATTTCACGTAAATTTAAAACCTAAGATTTTTTTTTGTATCTCCTGTAATATTTACTTCTTTGAACAAGTGGTACTTCTTAATATTCCCACTCAATTTCTTGTATCCAATTGTTTATACTATTTTGTGCATAGGAAGCATTTCCTCCTAACAAATTGTTGGAAGTTATTGCATTCTGTCAAGAGGAAATTTTGAAGTACATTTCTGACACTCTATTAGACCAGGCCGATGTTAAACAGTAAGTAACTTAGTGATGAAATTTTATCTTCATTTTTCAAATTCAGGAATACTAATGTTTTTTCAAGTTTTTTTTCTCTTCTTTCTTACTTTTTACTTTTGCAGGGATAATTCAGGAAGAACAGAAAAGCAAGAACGTGTAATAATAACAAGTTTACAAGGTTTTTGCCACTATCTTATGACTGTTCAAGATGATTTATTGACCAATCCACCTTTTGTCCAAATCAGTGAGAATTTATTACAGTCGCAACAATTTTGGAAATTTGGAATTGACAAAGTTCCATTGGTAAGGAAATAGTGGCTGGAGCCAGAAATAAATGTTTTTGCTTTTGTTTCTATTTGATAACTATAATTTTACTTTCTTGCTACCACTACCGCAGTATAGATAAAGTTATGTAATGCTGCATGAAAAAACAAACGGTGAATTTTCGGAAGAAAAACTCTTTATTACAGGGCCCTGGCATTGAAAAAGTGGGTAAATTCAGATGCTAAATTTAGAAAAAAACTCCTCTAACATGTGGTGTAGTCAGAACCCATGTTTTGTGGGTCCTTGATACCAAAAAATTTATTATCATCAAAATGCCTGGCCGTCTGTCAGTGAACACCGCTAACGGCTAAACCATAAGTACGATTTTCATCAAAATTTATATTCCCCAAACGATGTAGCTGATTGTAGCCCCCTTGAATTTGAAACGGATAATTTAATTTTGAGGGGTACATTACAAGGATTCCCTGAGAAATTTTAAAAATAAAAAAAATGGCTCCAACGTTTTTGATTGAACTTTAGTTATTGGATATTGTGAAGGATGTTTAAGAGATTGGCGCAGGTCTCATTCGTTTAAAACCCTGATTTGTGTCCTCTTAAGTTATGTTCATTTTTTTGGAAAATAAGTATTTTTTGAGTAATTTGGCATCAAACTATGTTGCCTACTCCGAAAATACTGTGCTTTGTGAACGTAATTTTAGAAGTCTTTTGAGGCAGTAGGATGCTACGTAAGTTAGAATGTGTATTTTATTTCAGGTTTCTTTGTTTGTTTCTTACATTCAAGCTTTTGTTATACGTTTACAAATTAATCTTTTAAAAATTATTTAAAGCATAATTGAAAGATATGAGATAAAAATTGGTAGCCTTCAGGTAATATCAGATGGCATTCTGCGTCAGCGACTTGCAAATTTCCGTGCATTACGTCTCTTTTTTTTGACATGATTTAGCTGTATGAAAAGCAGTTATAATGGTCAATCAATCAAATTAGTGGTGATATTTGCTCAAAAATATTAAGTTTTCGCACCAAACGTTCTACCATTTGTAATGAGTTTGACAAAAAATGATGACTGAGATGTGTTAATTCGAAGAGATATTAAGGTATTAAATGGTATTACATAACCATGAGTAAAGGTAAGAAAGTACATGCACTTTTAGCCCCACAAGTTTTTATTATTAAAATGTTATGGTTAAAAAAAATTCTGATGGCATTTAAAGTAATCAGATTTTACAAATGAAACTTTTTTTCTTTGGATATTTTTTATTTAAAAAAGTTTCTAATATTTTCTATTATTTTGTTAGTACTTCATCTGTAATGAAAATGAAATATTTACATTATTCATAATTTTCCAAGTTTTCAAGTATTTGAAGTTCTAGTTGTAAGGTCCTGAAGGAGGCATTATGGGAAAATTTCACAAAGGATTTGAAGCAAGATATGCAAGGTACTGAAAAGAATGAAGAATGGAAAATGTTAAGGAAGAGAAAAGCTGAAACAGCAAAGTGGTAAAAATAAATACGATTGCAATGTCTTTCTGGGAAAACTTTTTTTCAACAGTTATATCACGAGTCTAAGGAACAAATCCAAGAAAATCAAAACCTAAACATGGGTGATAAGAGAGAGAACAATAGAAATGCAGCAATGAAAACCTTAAGGAATAGGAAAGCCTGGGTCAAGATGAAACAAGCAATGAGGTACTGAAGTACGGTGGGGAGTGATTTAAAGGACAGCTGAAAGTATTATTTAATAAAATATTAGAAATCAGGGCATTGAAGTCTCCTATTACTATTTTGATATCGTGCTTAAGAGCATTGATCGTACACACGTCCCAGCTGATAATAAAAGTCTTCCTTTCTTCTAGTCTTCAGTCTGTGCATGTACATTAATATGCTTTTCTTAAAGAAAGCATTTTTTGTTCTCTTTTTACACATTCTGTCGAATATAACTTGTACGCCTATAATGACATTTTTCACTTTTTGTGCAACGACAAAGCCAACTCGTAAAGCATGTTCTGACTAGCTTCCACTCTCAGCAACTATTGATATTCTTTTTTCTTATTATCCCTTCCCCTTTCCATCTGATTTCTTGTAGAGCCAGGATATCTATATGATGTTTTTCAATTTGTTGAAGTAATTTCCTGAGGGCACCGAGTTCATATAATGTTCTCACAAGTTCATACATGTTTTCTAGAGCACAGTTTCAAATTTCATATCCTTTATCCATTGCCGGGATGCCTCCAAAAGAAAGAATGTCTGAAGCTTTTACTTGGCTTTGCAACTAGAATGTTTTTTGCTTAGACTTGAAAATTTGTCGCCCATGCCCAACCCCAAACCTGGAGGACCAGGAGTTTTGATTTCGGACTACTCTTCTCCTGGGCTAACTGCCATTAGGCTTATGGGTCCTCCCTCAGCATTGTTGACCTTCCTCTTCTGGAGTACTTTTTCATCTGATCACTACCCTTTGACCTGAGAGGCCCTATCTGTAGCTACACTACCACCAGTGTAGCTTGCTGGGTCACTGGGATACTCAAGCCCCACCACCAACAAGGTCCTGTTCTCCCTTGGTGGAGGTTACAATGAAATACACAAATCAATACATTGTATCTATTAGGTCAAATTTCAGCAGTGATGGGGATGCAAAATACGCAGGTAAAGTGGAGATACAGAGTTCACAGGTCTTCTTGACTTAGCAGGTGTCCATTGCAGTAACGGACTTGACTTGGAAGAACAGAAAGACTCAGTTGGAGATGGAGAGGAAATGTTCTGATTAGTGATGAATTTGAAATGATTTAAATGTATTCTAAAGAGGTCTTAGATTTGATCACAGGTCAAGTCATGAGGAGAGAAAACCACTTGATCACATGGCAACAGGCAAAGATTCAACTTCTGTTGCCAACTGCAAAAGTTGCTATTCACTGGGAGTCAAAGTGTTATTTTTGAAAAAATATGTTAATATAATGTTAATGTTTATATAAGAGAAAGGTGTTGTTTTGTGCAATGCATTCCATTAAAACCTCTATGGAGAAAAAATGTATGCTCTGACGGATTCCAACATGTACTATAAACGGAAATACAGAAATATAATTTGGGAAACAATCTTTAGTAACCTACTTACTGATGTAGTTAAGCATCTGGTGCATCCAATTTTCAAGAATTAGAGGAACGTTACCTTAGACAATTGATTTTCAGGGTGCAATCTGGTGAGGGTTTGCAGAAAGAAAATAGTCTTTTTGGCCTAGTCAAATTAGACCTAAAAAGGGCAATCGAAGCAAAAAAATCCTGGAGATTTGAAACTTGGCATGATTATTTGTTAGTACTTACTTCATAACATTAAAAATCTTGAAGTGTGTGTGTGGGAGGGGGTGGGGGTATGAACCAGAGGCGGGGAGCCATTTGAAGGTGCTTTTTCAATTTGTTTTGCATATATCTTCCTAACTATCACTCCTACCAAAAATAATGTTCTATACAAAATTAGAATAGACAAAATTTCCCTCAAAAAAGTTCCTATAAGGTTTTGTTGTAAAATTAACCGTTTTAAAGTTACAGCTTCAAAAGTTCTTATTTTTGTTTATGACAGGGCCCTTTTCTAAGTATCTCCCTTATAAAAATGATGTTATGATATATTTATTGCATGGAAGTAATTTTATTTTTCTTAAGTAATTATCAACAATGTTTTGCATAATTTATTTTAAACAACAGGAACATTTTACATCTTTATAAATTTTATTTTGCACATAGACTGGTGAGTATCCGAGGTCATTGGAGTCTGATTACCTCGGGTACGAAAACTGATAACCCATAGATTATTTGATAAGGATCGAGTACACATTCAACATACAAATAAAAAAATACAAATGGAATGTATATTGTGAACATTGAGGGACAACTAAAAACAGAATGTCAATGATGAATAACACATTCAATGTTTGACAAGAGAATTCAATGATAAGTGAATTGTGGGAAGCCTCGATATTCCTAAAATCATTAACTGCATCAACATTTTCTCAATGAATTATTCTGTTGTTTTTTAAAATGACTGCTTGGGTTAATCAGGATTTTGATAATCCAAAGCTGTCTTTCTTATGAAATCTTGTCTTACGGTTTCAGTTATCATTGCTTTTACGAAATATACACTGAGAATCGATGGTGGATTGAAATTTCCTACAAAAGAGGTCCTATAAAGTTAGTGTAGTCATTGGATTAATACTTTTATGTAATGAATTGAACAAAAATCGGAATTTTAAATAATATTAAATTTTTTGTGATTAATCGTGGGGTATTCTAGCAATCTGCTGGTTACGTGTGGAGTGTGGCTTTCACTTGTTCATGAATTATCCCCACCTTACACTGAACATGTAGGGTACCAACCATGAAATTCATTTGCTGTCAGGTGCAAATTATAAGATAAAAGGTTGACGTTTTTGAGAAACTGCAGAGAATTTAAAGGGTTGCAATATGTATTTAGCCCTTTTTATGATCTGTGTTAGAACATGAGATATTCTTAAAAAACTACGGACAAAAGTAATAATTTTCTATATTTCCGTTCTATTTTGTTGATTGTGAGGATCAAACCTTTGACATAACACCTGAAAAAAATTTTGTAACATCTTGACCGTCTATAGAAAGTTGCAAGAATAAGTAAAGTTAATATTAATCAATGTAATGCGGTTAAAAAAATTAAAACTTGTTTAGGAAGCTAAAAATGCAGGTTCCCCCCCCCCCTTCATTTGTACAAAGTACTCTGGGTAAATTGATTTAAATCCGGCACAAAACTTGTTGGTTTTTTTAATAATAATTATTATTATTCTTTTTATGTATTTAAAAAAAAATATTTTTTAAAAATTTTATATATTTTTTTCTCACATCAGTTATGATATTCAATAAAATTGTTTATCCCTTGGGTTCAGTTTTGCATATCTTATTCAGCTACCCCCCTTTAAACAAATAACGAATCCAAATGTAGTGTAGATGTGGTAGACAAAATATGTTCCACTTATAATGTCAAAGAAGTTGTCGAAGCTTTTAGTAGTATTTTTTGTAATGCTGAATACAAATTATATGAATAGCAGAGAGCTGTTTTGAGATAATTTGAGAATGAACTCTCAAATTATTTATCTAGGAAATGAAGACAAAATAAATAACAAGCAACTAACTATACTCAAAGGAGCTGCCAAGGAAACTAATTGAACAGTTTTTTGAGGTAAAGCGCAATAACAAGAGGAATGCCAGTGTCCCCGCAGAGAAATCTTGCCGAGTTTCATGAAGTTAATTGTAGGGTGAATTTCGTGGTTCTTTTTCAGAAAACAAAAGCAAACATAGCACAATTTGCATTATGGAATTGATACTTTTGCAGTTGCAAAGACTACTTTTGTGTGGATCCTGCAGTGATGGCACATAAGTGAGCTGACATCTGTAATACATTGTTTTTGTAAATTAATAAAAAAAATTGTATAGTCAAATAACATATTTAAATATTATACAGTTTTTACATAAACGTAAACTCCTTTGCATAATGAAATCACATGCTTATAATGATGTTACAACCCAATACACAATATAGTATCTTCTAAGCAATGTATCACTCAGATACATTGTGCCCGATGGAAGGTTACTTAGTGTAATAAATTGCTTCAGGGCAATTACTCATAATTTATTTGTGTTTTATTAATTTAAATAGTGGCTGCTCAGCATCAGTTTTGAAAAAATGTGATGAAAATAGACAAAAGAACTTTTAATTTAAATCTGGCTAAAAAGAAATAGATTTAAATTATTGGCACCCTAGTAAGATTTAAAAGCGTTTGATGTAATTGCTTGAAGTAAAGTTAATTTGAATATATCTCCTAATTAATGGACAATAATTCATTATGTTAATACTGAAGAGATACTTTACTAATAACATAACTCTTCTTAGGAGTTCTCTGTGGAAAGCGTACAACTGGGCATATGCCTCATTCTACCCTTAATCTATCCTTTTTAGGGAGATGGTTTTATATTCTTTTAGTTTACAAAATTTTATTGCATGATTTTGATTTTAATTTCAAAAGAAATTCAGATGTGCGCTTTTGCTTGTGAATGAAAGTAACCTATGTCATGCTTTTTGACTTTCTAAGCATTGCAACATTTATTACAATTACCAAGTTAGATTTAAATGACAATTTAAGTTAAAATTTACTTGTGATTAAAATAATACAAGACCATGTATGTGAAAAAGACTTACATAATATGATTAAAGGAAACAGCCTGACTTGGTTATTATCTCTCTAAACAAGGGCATATAATTGTTGTTATTATTGTACTTGGGTTTACTGGGTATATTAAAACTGGGTTTATAAAACCTGAATATCCTACACAGCTTTACATGGACCTCTATAATGAATAGATTTTTAATGAATTGAGAAATTTTCTTTACATTTTGTGGGCTCAAGTGTTAATTCATTTTAGAAATCAAATTTGTTCAAAGAAATGTCACCCCGACTGGGATTCGAAATGGATCTCCTGATTTACGCCTAGTTGCTCTAACGACTAAGCTACTGAGACAACCAACTCTTTGAACAGGTTCTTAGGCCTGACCTTAGGAGTGACAATTCTTTGAACAAATTTAATTATTAAAATGCATTTGTAACTCAGTATCAAAGTCAAACTTGGTATTCTTTACATCTTTGGAACGTATTTTGAGCGTAAATGCAACCAAAATGGTGACAGGGTGGTGACAATTATATTCATTTTAGAATTTCAATTTCAGGTTCGCAGTGCATGGTTATCTGTTATAACAGCTATTTTAGAAAAAGTTCCTCATTTGCTAAAAGATCATCATCAACTGCTGGTGAAAAGAATTTTAGGAAGATTGGATGAAACTGATGCTATAGTTATTCCGTATGTTTGGCAGTCAGCACTAAGCATTCTTGTTAAGCTTGAAGTTAGTATTATTATGTTCTTATTACTATATATTATGTATGTATATTAGCAACCAATCTGTATTTTTTATTATGTAGTGGATGAATTTAAAAATGGAATTCATATTTCAGGATTGGCCTTCATATTGTGATGTTAATAAGCAAGTTTTCCCTCGCCTGTGGAATATTTTACGAGAAGGTGGATATGGCTGTGCTGGCACAATATTTCCCAATATGCTTCCTCTACTTAATGCTCTATTGGAAACAAAAGAACTTGAAGCAGACAAGGAAATGATCATAGACACATTTTTCAAGTCAATGCGAGAAGGGTAAATATATTGTTTATCGGGTTTTCAGTGGAGGGGTAAATATAGTGCTTTTTCTTCAAAAAGACAAATAGTGCAATTGATCTGCAAAGAATTGGGATGAAAATTTCACAGCAATAATTGAAGTTGGTGACAAAATACTCTTCAATACCCATCAGTTTATTATGTTGAAGTTGCTGGTGTTTATGATTAAAACTATGGGAAGTATTATACATGCTGAGATTGCAAAAAGAACATGATTAATCAATTTAATTTTTGTGTACATTGTGATCCCTTGCATTCTGAAAACACTGTTCTACACCATACAACAATTTTCTTATATGCTAATATGTGTTTCTGGGGTGAAAAATTTAAATCTGGAATTAGAAATTTATCAGGCGCAGTGTTTCAGTGATTAAAAAAGTTATGTTTTGTAAAAAAAGAAAATTAATTTAAGTGAATTTTTTGTTTTAGTTAGTAAATATGGTAAAATATAATTATCAACAGTTGACAACATTACTTTGAATTCCAGTGGTTTTCATTGGCAAGTGTTGGCAATGTTTTTGTTTTGTGTAGTATAGATTATGTGTTAGCAACTGTTAAATAACCCCAAAATTGTGTTTTTTGTCTTGATAATCTGGCATTATTTTGTTGGTCCTTATGTGAGGAATTGTCCTTTTTTAACAACATAACATAGGTGCCTAGTAGTGCCTTATTGTAAAATTCTGAAAGTATTTAGGTAATGTACAGAAATGTCTTCACCCTAACACATGTGTAGAGTTTGTGTAAGATTGTGACAACCTGACATTCTTGTTAAATGAAGTGAATGTATTTCCTTTTTAATACCAATTCAAACCATTACAATATATATCAGCAATAAATATACTTCTAGAAAATATTGCATCAGAGACTGTCAAAATGCACCTTATAATTTCTACTACATATGCAGGGAGTTCACATTTGCTAGATATTGAAAGATTTCACGTATTCTTAAGAAGGCCTATTCATTTCAATATACAATTGAGAGACCAGGACAAGGACTGGGCTCTGCATATTTCTTGTACTACTTGCTATGTTAAATTGATAAGCTGGTGGAACGGTAATGATAACTTCACATTGTTTGCAGTTCCTATGGTATGCAGGGAACAAAAGGACCACCTTACAGATTGTTACTTTTGTTTGACAAAGGTTCATGGCTTCACAAATTGAAAATCTAAAAGATACATAGAGTATCCCAATGTGTCTTCTACAATCAGACCTGTACCACATTCTGTAACTACCAGAACCCTCAAAACAAGAAACGAATAGTAAAGCAACATGTGGGGTAATGGAAATGCAACATGGTCACACAAAATTTGAATGTTTTCTGTTTGAGTGGGGTGGTTGGAGAAATTCCCATTACAAAAGGAAGATTTGTTCACAAATTTGTAGCCAGTGGTGTCCTTCTGCCTCCATTTCACATCAAGCTGGGTTGTATGAAACAATTTGTCAAAGCCTTGAATCCATATGGAAGAGGGTTTATTTATCTTTCACAAAAGTTTCCTTATTGTTCAGCTGCAAAAATAAAGAAGGTGTGTTTGTGGGTCCCCAAATTAGAGAACTTCTGAAAGATACAATGCCTAACCCCAAAAGAGGAAAAAAAAAAAACACATGGATATCTTCCAAGAATGTGAAGCAGAACTGTTTAGGGGGGGAAAAAGCTAACAATTATGAAGAAGTAGTTTAAGAGTTGATTCAAACATACAGGGATTAGGATAACATGTTCTTAAAAATGCAATTTCTTGATTCTCATTTGCATTATTTTCCTGAGAACTGAGTGATGTTTCTGATGAACCTGCTGAAAGATGGCACAAGGACGTAATGACCTTGGGAAAAGTAGGCTTTCTAAAAAATTTGTATATAACTCAAAAACTGTCTGATAGAAAGAAACTGATTAAAGCAATAAATTCAGGAGACAAATTCCATATGAATCATGGTTGTTTCTCCCAGAAAAAAGTTTTTTTTGTTTGTTTGTAGAATAGTGTAATTCTCTGTTGCTGCTTCATTGTTTTTTAACAGTTTTGGTTGCCATTTCGTGTAATTTAGAAGTGTACAGAAATCAGAGAAGTATAGGGGATTTTATGTGTAAGTGCACCAGTAATAAGTGTCAGAGAAACTAATAACAAATATTAGTATTTTCCTGGTAAAAATACCTTTTTACTGTTAAGTTATGTGTGCTTTATCTAATTTCATTGCCATACATTTGTGTAATACTAATTTAATGATTGTTTTTGTAATTTTATTCTCTAGTAATTTTCATTTTCCCTAGACTCTAGTAATTTTCATTTTACTCTTTTCTTTTTGATCTTGAATTGTGTGACTTGCAATGTGTTCCGTTTGTCTCTGAGATATTTCATGTAAACTATTTTAACAGTTCAAAATTTCATTTCTCTTGAAATTCTTGTCATGTTTACCATCCATTCAAACAGTTTTGTGGATTGAGGAACAGGAGGTGACTTGAAAACTTGAGTTTAGCGGAAGGGTTGTCGTGTCCTAAACTTGCATGCGTAAATCTTCAAGTAAGATTATTTTAAATTGAAATCCCAGTTTTTGTATTTGTTAATATTTGTTTCCAAGTACAAAACTAATTTGTGAACCTTTCATAATATTTTTATCAGAAAAGTCAACTTCCTTGCAATTTTATCCTTAATGAATATTCAGCTACGTTTAAATTGTACTGTAAATCTTGAACATATGATTTGTATTTTTGGCACAGATAGCTTTATGTTAGGCAGCCATTTTTCCGTATTCATTTACTTGTTCAATATTGGATAGTCCAAAATATTATGCACTGTCTAGAAGAAATGTGCTTCCAATTACTGAGAATTAATTAAAATGTTAGATTAAATCTTTTACATATTTTTCTTGCAGTTTTGAGAAAAAATCTATTCAAAACAGTAAATCTGAAAGTGATGCTGCAGCTCAATGTTATATGGAGTGCATCCGCTTCGTGGTAAAATGTGGCATTGAAGATGCAAAACTTGTGTTGGAACATGTAAGTATTTATGACCGATGTTAGAATAATTTATTTAAACATTCTTAAAACTGATGATAATAATACTTGGTAATAAATAATACATTGTTTCCCAAAATTTTCTTATTTGTAAAAGTTATTTACTTTTGCAGTTGATGCCAGTTATGGAAATGACTTTGAATGAAAGCAATTTGAAAGTACTTTCTAAGGGAATTTATGAACATGTTTCTCGCCTTCTTCATTACTGGTGTAGTGATAAATGTATATCTCAGTACGAAACTGTGTGTAAATGCTTTTGGGATTCTTCCTTGAAAATATTCCAGAAAGTTTTGCTGCAAGCTGAAAATGATTCTGCAAAGCTTTATATTTTAAATCAAGAGGTGCAATTTTGTTCAATTATGAAGAATCCAAATAAATTTAGGAACAAAAATGTTCATAAAGTGCGATTTAGTACAGAAGAAGATACCAGTGTGACAACTGTATCTGAAAAGAAATTTGATGGTGAAGAACTGCTTGAAAGTGAAACTTACCGTAAACATCTCAATAAATTTGTTATGTGTCTCAGTTTGGTGTACCTACAAAGAATTAATGAACACAATGATCTTTGCTGTGTAATTCCACTTGCTAAGTTATTGTCTGAGCATAACAGTCATGAGCTAATTGAACATTTAGTGTTGAATTGCAATGTTTCTGATCTCTTTAAAACATTGTCAAAGAAATGTTTTGTAACTTCTGGCCAAAATAATGAAATTGTAGTAGAATTGGCATGCTCTATGATACAACATTTGGAACCTGCAGAACGAGAAGAAATATTGAATACTGTGTGTCAGGTATAATGATTTTTCATTTAACTGATATTCTCTTTCTCACAATCTCACATTAATGTTCCTCAGTTTGTCAACTTGATCAAAGTATTTATTTCTGTATTCTTTCTTTAAGTTCAACTTTTTATTGGATTCCAAAATTATTTTTTGATATAATTGATGGGGTTGGGGTAACAAATAATAATAATCCTCATTTCACATATTCAAAGCAAACAAAATCATATTTCTCAAACATTTGTCCAGGCTGTTAAAACATTTAACTGATGTTAATCCAGGCTATTAAAACTTTCTCACAGAACTTTAAAATGTACGTAGAAAACAACGAAAAGTTTAACATGTTCACTGCCAAGCACATTCTCGCTTTACTGCACCTCAGTACCCTACAGGTTTTTCGCCTACTTCATCTCCAGGCCAATAGTAATTGATGCACATCTATAGATGCTAGAACATTGAAACTTGTACCAATATTTATATAATATTGTGTAGAATTAAATATATTTACAAAAATGTATGAGTTCATATGGTCTGACGGGAAAGTTTTGTAATTGTTAATACTATAATGAGATCAATGGTGAGTATTATCATAAAAGAGACAAGCCAACACAAGAGACCATATTGTCTTGTACTAAAAAAAAATTATACCTCCCTACCAGACCATTTGGTCTCCTGCTACTAAAAATAGCATGTCCCTATGAGACCATATAATTTTGCAAGGCAGCCAACGTGTTAAACTCGTGAGACACTTTTGAATGCTTATTGTTACCTCAACTTTTAATAGTTTCATAACATGGAAAGGCAATGTAAAAACAAAGCCAATCCGACTAGACTTAATTTGCGATTATAAGACAACCCTGCATTTTTTGACTGAGATATTTAGGAAAAAGCGTCATATATTCGGGTAAATATGTAATTGTTTATTTGGAATAACTTGCGGTACACTATCAATCATTTATTGTTTTAACTTAGATTTTCTTAATTTTTTGTTTCGTACTTTTTTAATAACTTCTTGTGTTACTTAATCTTCACCTAAATTTGTTGTTTGTTTTGCGGTGAGGAGACCAAAGAACCTGACTTAAAAGAAAAAAGGAGAAATTATGACATTAATAAAACTTGAACCCTTTTCACAACATCAAGTTGTTTATACTCAAAAGGTTTGTTTCTAAGACATCAATAGCAAACACTACCAGGAAATTACAGAGTGGTGAAATATAGAAAATGTAGAGAGGTCACTTGAATATGGGCAAGGAATGTAGGTTCCAGTATTGACACCTACCTACCACCCCACACTCCCCACACCCCTTGATAGGTGCCTGTTTATAAGAGCAATTCAGATTTCTAGTCTACATCTGCTTTTCTGAATTTCAATTTTCAGGAACCAGATGTCCTTGTGTGTATATTCCGTGTTGCACAAAAGGAAAAAGTTAAACCATATATTTTGCAGTGGTTAAGAGCTTCATTTGTTAATGATCAACTTATAAAGTTATCACAAGAATTAAGCTCTGCAAATTATTCATCTAATATAAAAGAAGTGTTGATGGAATGTACAGTAAGTGCATCAAATGGAGGTTAGTGTTACCCTCAAATTTTAATAAAATATTAGCTTTGTTAAAAATTGCAGATAGTTGTTCTTCAACTTTTAAAGAGTACCAAGGATGCATTGTTTGATTAATGGACTTTTCCAAAAATAACATATTCAAGAACTTGTTGTGAATTCTTTCAACATCTTGATAATTGTCATATTCTTGAATCACACTTAGGACTTTTCTAAATTATTTTCAAAAAATTTTTAATTTATCCTATATAATTTTTAAATGGTTCTATTAAATTAAACTCTCAGATTCTCTAAAATAAAGGAAATGAAATAATTCTGAATGTCTGCAATGTCTTCAACATCATCATCACCACACTTTAAGGCATTTTGTTCATTGAAATTATCTCTAAATCTAAATCTATCTTTGTGGAAGAATTTTAAGAAAGGGGGAAAAAAGTTAATAAAAGTTTATGGAGATTAACTTATTTAATGCTGTAAAAACTAGAAAAATCATGATTAAAAAAAATCAAATATATCTGATTTTTTAAATGTAAATCACATTTTTAAAAATTTGTTTTAGTTTTTTTACTTTACATCAAAATCGTTATTTATCCCTTATTACTGTACCCCTCAATTGGCGTGGTGAGTTTTTGTTACATAACCAGCGTCGTGGTGCCATTTTGACCCCCATGCCTGTTTTTCAGTTTCATTATGAAAATTTTTAACTATTTCTATTAAATTACATTTTTATAGGATTTTCAAAATCATTTAGATAAAATAATTCATATTTAATATATTTTTACATAACTAAATAATAATTAACTCTGTGACAGAGTACTTATTAGTAATTATTAATAAAACCTTATTTTTATCAATAATTTTTTTTAATCTAATTTTCTTTGTATTATCATTTTATGATACACATATTTAACAATAAAATATAAACATTATTGCAAAAATAGTCTCATAGACACTCCTTACAAATGTTTGGTTTATTTTAATGACACATTGACCAGCAACATGTATCACGAATATTTTTTTTTGTTTTTCGGTCATTTTTTCTGACATACTGCACACCGCTTCATTTGCCTGGCTACTTGTGGATTACATACAGGACCGGGAATAGATTTCTTCTATATTATTAAAGTAGATTTACGAAACTCTAGTTAGGTGAATTTTATTTCAGGAGTGATGTTCATGTAAGGTTCGGCAAGTTGACGTACCAGCATCTTCAAGAATTCTTGCTATGACAGACATACCCGTTTTACATGTCTTCAGTGTCACTATAATTACTCTCCACCTCTTCTAACCATCTAGAGAAAGCGATATCATGATCTGGTTGCAATGTTTTTTCTTATTTCTCTCTTCTGGCCAATTGTAAGCTGTGATACTTCTGTCTTTGGAATGTGATGGTACACTACAATCCAAAGACATGCCCTTAGTACACTGAAAGCATGAATATTACAATAAACCCTCATTAACATGAATTCCAAGGGACTGAAATTATCACGGATTGTGTTATAAAAATTCATGTTATCCGAATATTATTAATGTCCGTATTACCATAATCCCTTGCCGAGAATGAAGTTTTGTGTGTTTTTAAGGCAAAATTCATGTTGAGCGATTTCATGCTAATGAGGTTTTACTGTAGTAATATAATTAATATTTAACACATTCAGAAACTGTTGGACATTATTTCATTTGTGAAATAGTCCTATTAAAGATCACTTGTGCATTGGAAAAGTCAAAATAAATACATGCCATAGTAACTTCAAAATTTCCTTGTTTGGTGTAAAGAGTTAATTAGTACTGTTTTTCATTTGCAGAATTACACTAAACGCATGTAGTGTTACTATCACCATTATTTTTGTACATTTTTTTGGAAGCACTGTAACAATTTTATTACTATTTAGTTTAAATATACATTGAAGAGCCCTTTTTGCAGTGTCGCAGCCCTACCCTTGCTTCTTATACATGTTGGAGCCCATATTTTTTTACCTTATTGAATGTGTGGGTGTATAATTCCATAGAATGTAGTTCTAAGCACAGTCATTGTCACATACTTAAAAGGATGTTGTAGTTTACATCTTTTTAATCATTGTAGATTAGATTTGGAACAATTGTAATTCAAAAACAAAATTGTGTCTTTGTATTGGGTTTCTTATTTATATTAATATTTGCATTGTTATTTTAGTTTTGATGTGATTACTAAAATTATATCACATAGGTTTTGTTTATGAAGATGTTATAGCTTAGATACGTGGAAATTGGATACATTGCATTTGTTGTATTTTTTTTAACAATATTAAATTTTTATTGGTACTAATTCATCTGCATAAGAGACTAGTTTCTTGTGTGATAATGCAGTAAACATACAAAAGGAATAACATAGTCCCAATAAAGATCTTAAGATAATGTAAATAATACCATTGTTTCAGATTTTCTTGTGGATGTGGGCACGATATCATCGGTTATGTATGAACTTTGTAATGCATCCTGCAATTCAGAGATGGCAATATTTGCAGCTCAGTTTTTAACAAGTCTCCAAGTTTCTTTGTCAAAAATGGAAAATTTACAATCACTCATTCAAGTAGAAGATTTAGCAAAAAGTACTTATAAACTAGTTGTTGTCCTGTTTTGTTTGTGTTGTGATAAAGAAAATACAAGTGGCAGTATTAAAGACCTTTTATGTAATGGGTGGCAAAGTGGAGTCAATATTTTATCAAGAATAAGAGCAACAGATGTTGCCTTGTTGGTTACAGAACTCTCTGGTATTGTTAGGAAGAATCTATTGTGCAGGTTAGTACAATTATAGTAATCGTCATTTTTTATGCTTGAACGGACTGTTTATTTGTAAATTGTCTGTTTCAGTGAAATCTTGTTGATTGAGGATGTAGATCACATCGTGGAAATATCTTTGAAGTTGCTCAATGCTGCCGAATCAGATGATGTTGAAGTGTTTTCTTTATTTACAAATGGTGTTCTTTCTACTTTTGAACTTATGGAACATAGTTTGACAGTACATTGTGAAAACATTCTCATGGTTCTTGGTGCACCTGTTTGTAATTTGAAAATTGAACATTTGCTAACTTCTGAAACAATATTTCAGTATGTGTTATTATCTTTTTTCACATCAAAGATTATAGCAAACTTTGTAGCATCTGAGTGTACTCTCATTGAAGAAACAGAAAATTCTTCAGTTGACCCTCATTTTGATGTTGAAAGCAATATAATGTCTTTAAACAATCAGGCAGAGTCACAGAATGAAGTGAAAGAAATGTTACCTTCTGTAAATGATTGCAAATCAATTGTTCATAAACCAATATTTGACAAGATCGAACTATTTGACTGTGTTTCACAAAGAATATTACAGCTAACACACGCAGTATCTTTATGTGAAATGTACAGTATCTTCTTCAAAAACGTAAGTATGTCAATTGCATACAATGAACAGTGGAATGCAATTAATTTATTATTGTTAGTTCCACTTAGTCATTTTTTATTGTAAATTATAATGTGAAAGTGACAATAGTGCATTTATGACAGTAATAAAATGTTCATATGAAAGAAATTGTTTTTAGGGGACATATTATAAATGTAGCTGTGGTTTTAGAAGTAAAGTTGAAACTCCTTTTCATTGCACATTAAAATAGTACAGGCTTGTAGAATCAACAGTAATAATTAGCTCCTTTTTATCTACACCTGCATACTCTTGAGAACTTGCCTTCAATTGATTTCAACTTTTGATTTAAGAAAATAGGACATCGTGTAATGTTCAAAATTTTTTCATTAACCAAATTTTGTTCGAATGTGCTATACTTTAGGAGGGTTGAGGTTATTGGGGTGGATGGTAGAATAGCTTTTCAAGTCAATTTTTGTTGCTGTGTTTCAGATGTCATTTTACAACAAAACAAAAGTGTTCATCAATGAATTGCAAAATACATTTCTTAACATAAAGTCTATATTGAGTAAAAATGGAAAAATTACTGGCATCAAAGAATCAGCTTTAGAAAAGTAAGTACATTGTGTGTTCCTATGTCTCCTTTGGAATACATAGTTTTTGCTATATTGTGCAAGAATTCTGTTTTCCACTCGGAGGTGCATATTATAAGCAACCAAATGGTAGACTCTAATGATCACAAATATTTTTAGGACATACACATGAAATATGCATGAAATGTATATATTTCATGCATTTTTTGCCCTCGGGCATTTTGTCGTCCGAGATCATTAGAAACAGTTAACACTCCTGGTACACACATAATTTTATTTTGTATCTAATTTTATTGATTCAGATTTACTTATTTAGTAATAACTAGATGTTTACTAATTAATTAATTAATTAACTTGACTCAGTTTATCTTTTCATATTTCTCTCCCGTAATTCCCTTTCATAATTCCCTCCATAAGAGAACATGTAGCATCATTTAACTATTTGTATTACCCCCATAACCACAATCCTAGCTCTATATTGAAGGCAACAAGAAGTTATAATATATCAGTAAAAAATAAAGAATATTTTTATTTCAGAGCCAGTCATCTTGGGGGTCTTTGGGTGCAAACAGCATACCTTCTTAGTGAAAAAGATGAGTGGCTGACAATTCATAAGACACTCTCATGTGGCAGTTATTCAGGATATTCTGCCAAGGTTTGTCTGCTAGAAGTTTTGTTCATATATGTGTTTGTATTCATGGTCTCTGAAGCAGAGACTCATGAGCTTTTGTGATGTTTACTAGCATTTAAGTAGTGTTAATATTAAAGTTAAAAGATGTCTTAAATGTAGAGATTGTTTCCTTTATAAAATTCTCCACAACTTCTATTCCCCAAAAATAAAATTAGAATGAAAGTACTTAAATGCTTGAAAAGATTTCCTTTTCTGATTTAAACACACTCTCTCTCTTTCTCTCTCTCTCTCTCTCTCTCTCCCTCTCTCTCCCTCTCCCTCTCTCTCCCTCCTCTCTCTCCCTCTCCCTCTCTCTCCTCCTCTCTCTCTCCCTCCCTCCTCTCTCTCTCCCTCCTCTCTCTCCTCTCTCTCCCCTCCCTCCTCTCTCTCTCCTCCCTCCTCTCTCCCCCTCCCCCTCCCTCTCTCTCTCCTCCCTCCTCTCTCTCCTCCTCTCTCTCTCTCCCTCCTCTCTCTCCCCCTCCCTCCTCTCTCTCCCCTCCCTCCTCTCTCCCCCTCCCTCCTCTCTCCCCCTCCCTCCTCTCTCCCTCCCTCCCTCCCTCCTCTCTCTCCTCCCTCCCTCCTCTCTCTCCCCTCTCTCTCTCTCCCTCCTCTCTCTCCTCCCTCCCTCCTCTCTCCCTCCTCCTCTCTCTCTTTCCCTCCCTCCTCTCTCTCTCTCTCTCTTTTTAAAATCAGAAAAAAGATTCAGAATCTGCTTCAATTTATTCAGTATCATGATTCCTAGGAAAGGTGTAAACTTTCCAATTGCTTTTGTTTAAAAAATGTTTCTCCACTATTCAGATCACCTTCAGTTGTAATCATACATTTTTAATTTTTGCCATATTCATGTTGAAAATGTCTGAAAAATGTATTTATTTTTTTAATACAGTCCTATTGATGGTATGTTTGATATATTCTGAATATCCTTCTCATTTTTGTGGCATTCAGAAAAATTTCACTAACAACCTTAAAATTATACCCTTCTGTATTCCTAAACACATGGTCATTTTTTAAATTTTGTTATTCATCGTTCTGATTATTGTATTCACACTATTAGTATATTATAATACTTCATTGAATTTTTAGTGTTTTTTTAATTAATTGAACATTTAACCCAACTGGTGCTGATGTAGAGTATTATTTTCAGATTCTGTTCAAGAAAGCACTTGAAGTTTCAATGGAAATCCCAGTTGAAAATCTTGGATGTTCTCCTGGTATTGTTGAAATAACATATTGGCTTAAATACATGAAGGGTGTCCCTGACAAAACAATTTTACCATTGATTTTGAGCTTCATAACCAAATGGCGTGACTCTGACCGCAAGGAACTCCTTTATGACTGGTAGGTGTCTATGAATATATTTATTTATTTTTAATCTCAGTCAGGCATATAGAGGTTATTTCAGAAATACATCACACTATACAATGAAAATGAAAAAATAATTTATTCAACAAAAATATCTGTACAAGCTTTCAGTGTAATCTCCATTCTCCCTTATGATAGCTTTCCAATATTTTAACACAATTTGTATTATGCACTGTACCTCTTTGTTGTGGAGCTATTTGATTACTCCAATCATCTCATTGGAAACTTAGACATTGGTATCAAAATGTTTTTCACAAAGTGATTGAGTTTGGGGAACAAATCAAAGTCTGGTGGACCAAATCAGAACTATGAAGAGTGACGAAGTATTTTCCGCCCATATTTCTGGAATATTTCATTTCCTGATTTGACAACATGTTTTGTGTAATCGTGCAAATGACAACACCAGCTACAAATATGTCATGTCTTTGAAGAATTTTTGGGCAAAAACCTTTTGGATTTATTTTTTGCAGTAGTTGCCTGTACAAATGAATCTTCAATTTGACTCTCTCATATTGACAGCTGAATTTTTTTATGGATGGTAACTGAATGTTTCCCTTCGGGACTAAGACTTTTGTTCTGGCTCAAGATGTTGCATCGAGTTTCATCAAAGACAACAGTCCTTTTCAAAAACTGCTCTGACTGGGAGCAGTAGCTCAGTGCATCAACTGATGTCACTCCAACGCCTCTGACTGGGAGGTCCTGGGTTTGAGTCCTGACGGCAGCACGATTTTCAACACTGGCTTTTCATCTAGGTCGAATTCAGTCACTGCCTGGAGGAGAATTCTACCGGTTGGCTGCTCTGATTGATAGTTTTCCATGGTTTCTCTGATCAACACCAAGCGATTGCTGGAGCAGTACCCTAACAAACGGGCCACGGACTGCGTGCGATCTTCCCTTCCTCATTCTTGTTTGACCCTCAGCCCTTACACACACACTTACACTAACATGCACTACACTACCACATATACCAGGAGACAGGTCGGGAGCTTAGAGCTTGTCCCAGCTGGATCGGTCCCCCCTGGTGGGAGAGTCCTGGTTAGGGGGAAACCCCACTAGCTGACGGTAGGTCGGCGCCAGATCTTGCCATCCAGCAGGGGAAGATCACCGCCATCTTCCAAGAAAAAAACATGCACTACACTTACTTTGACATGCCCGGAAACACGAAAAAATCAATCAACCAAAAACTGCTCTGCTTCTGACTGGTAATGCTGACACAATTCTGTAATTCCCTTTCAACCTGCTTTTTGTTCTTCTTTCAAGATGATGAACTCATTTGAAAATATGTTCCCTTAGCTACAAATGATGAGTATCTGTAATTATTTTATTTACTGAAGTTACAGTTGTTCCAGCCTCTTGAGTGGTTTTCTCTTATGTTTTTCGTCAAACTTCGTGGAAAATGTCATTAATCTTAAGATGGCTCCTCACATTCAGCATTTGCCATGCAGCGAGCTAGTGCTCACTCAATCCCGACCAGGTGATGTGTTCGGCGAATGTTCACTTCCTTAAGGAGCATGTTGTGGAGAAATCTTCTTCAGAAAAAATGTTGCAATGGAATCTGGGCAAGAGACACAACTTTGATCCGAGGTCGGTTAGTGTTTGAGTAGTTTCAATATCGGAGAATTCATTGTTGACCAGGAGTGTGAAATTTCTGCAACGCATTCAGTACATCATCCACTTGTGGCAAGTAAACTTCATGAAACTCACTTGCAGATATGTCTGCTATTCATTGATCATATGATAATTTCACCATCTTTTTTAATATGTTGCGGAACCCTGGATTTCAGTGAGATTTGTCTTTGGATGTATGTATCATCATTATTAACTACCTGTTCCTCATGTTTGGATCTCAAGTGTCTGGAAGTCAATGAGAGGGTGTAAGAAGTGGATCAGTGGGTTGTGTAATGATCAGGTGATCACTAGACCTTGGATTTTAGGACAAATGCCTATTTAGTTCCTTCAGGAGATTGTAGAAAATATTTGCAATTGTTTACAAATCATGTAAAAATAGATCTACTGAAAGCATCTAATAGTGCCTAAAGTTTCCTAATGGGTTGCCTATTTTAATATTGTTTTGCCTAAAACAAGTAATTTTGACAAATTATTATATTTTAATTACTCAATTTTTGACTTTGTTTTACCGAAACGCACTTTCCCGAAGCACGAATATTCCCTAATCAAAAATGCAGTCAACCACGCCCCAAAATCTCTCACTCCAAACACACCAAACATAAGGAACTATGCAAGGCAATATAAAGAGGATATTTCACATTCGTCTCCAATCACCACATACTTAGGCAAGTAGTTGGTCTGCAGCACAGACCAACATTGAATTAGGTGATGTGGGCTCTGCACCAGCATCAATTTGGTCCAAAACTGACTCAGAAGAACATTTCAAAGCAAAATCTGACATTGCTGAGGTGAAATCAGCAGGACTTTTGGTACAGATTCATGACTGTGGATGTAACCTAAATACATCTCTACGCTTCTGAAACCAAAAACAATTCTTTGAAGAGTACAAATGCTGGTGAGAGTGCACCAAAGAAGGCAAAGACAGTTTTGTTGTCAGGAGAGATGATGGCCTCTTCTTTTGGAATCTCAGGGTATAATTCTTATAGATTATTTGGAAAAAGGCAGAATCATAACTGGGCCCTATTACACATCGTTATTGGATTGTTTAAAAACAGGAATTCATTGATAAGCAGCCAAGATGGGCTCACAAGACATTGCAGTTCCATTAAGATAATGCACCATCCCATTTAGCAGCAGTCACAATGGTAGAAGTGCATCAATTCGGATTTGAATCGGTTCCTCATCAAGCACAGCCCTGGATTTAGTCCTGAGTGACTTTTTATTCTCTAAATTAAACATTTGCCTTGATGGGTAAGATTGTTCATCAAATGCTGAAGTGATTGCTGCTGTAATAGTGTATTTTGCATAGTTTAATGAAACCTATTTCTGCAATGGAGTAAAAAAATTGAAAACATGCTAGGCCAAATGCATAGACCTAGAAGGTCTACGCATTTGGCCCAGCATGTGAACTAATATGACATGAGAGCATTCCCAGTCACTTGTCTATCACCTATATACAATTCTTCAATACTCTTTGCCTGACCAGTAAATGTGTGTGAGAGCTGTGTGCAGTCTGACTCGATGGGTAATTGAGGAACTGGCTACACCCCCCCTGAACTGAGAAGAGACAAGAGCTACCATGGGCATAGATATAGGACCAAGAGAGTCCTACAAGATAATCAGGGAGCACAAGGGCACTTTTCACTGGAAGTGAAGGAGAGTGATTATTACCTCAGAAGAATTCAGTAGGTCTCAGAGGTGTCAATAGATAACTGCCAGGAACAAGATGTAACAAAAATGTAAACTAAAAAGGTAGACTTTAAAGAATTGGGAACTACTAGTGTGAAAAAAAGTCTGATTTGAATGCATTTTGTAGCACATCTAGTTATTTTTCTCTTTTTCTTTTACATTTGTGCATTTTGCAATTTCCTTTTTTGTACAGGAATGTGAGTTTTTAGATATTAATAACAAATTTTCTTTTCAGTGACATTTCAGCGCAACCTTTTACTAATGTGGAAAAACTAGTTGCGAAAATATATTTTCTCTCTGCCTGTGTCAAGAAATATCCACATATAATGGAGCAACATATTTGGGATTTTATTATCGTTTCTGCAGCATATTACGCTCAAAATTTAAAACATATTCAGAAGTTTTATTTTTCAGAAGAAATGGATAATATTTTAAATGTCCAAAGTTTAGAATGTGAAAAATTGCGTAATGTGTTTATATTCAGTTTTGCTACTTTTGACCTATTGTATGCCATAACACAATTTTGCCAGAATGTCAAGAAAAAAGAAGAGTGTGAAGAGGCTAATTTTGAAGATTATGTAAATGAATGGAAAAATGTTTTTGCAGAAGAAGTTCATATTATACTCACCAGTATTTTTGTTTCTGCATCAGGTAAGTTTATTATGAAGCCTTCTGTCAACTTGTCTTATTCATTTTTCAAATTTGAAACTACTTTTCATTTATAATTAAAATTCCTGTTCTATTGTCAAATGCTCAGTAGTTCTTTTTTATGTACGGAAATTCTCCAATTGATGCAGTTACAATAATTATGATGAATGGAAATCACCTAAATTAGTTGGAATATTGTTAATGTAAGAAAATTAATTCTATAATTAGGATTATTTATCACGATTTATCATTCATACCTATATACAGTAAAACTTACTCAATGCGGAATCTCAAGGGACCAGTATTTTTTTCCGTATTAGACAAGATTCCGCATTATGCAATGTAATACCATAAATTTACATTTGTAAGTACCGTTGTTTATGTTCACATTAGACAGATTTAATTGCTAATTGCTTTTCGTTAAACGGAAGTTTCGAAGACACCTAAAAAAATTTTTTTTTTCTTCGATGTCTTCCTACAACTACAATATTGAAGATATATTTTTTTTTGAAAGCTATTCATAAAAAGTAGATCATGAAATTCATGTCCCAATTTCTAAAATATGCTCATGTTTGCTCAATTTTGTGTGAAACAGGCAATTTTGAAACAATTTGAAACTATTATTTTCTCAAAAAGTGCTCCAAATTTTTACTTTCTCACCTTACGCAGCTCTTAAGAAGGGAATGTTTTGTAATCGGGTGCCAGAAAACAGTGAATTTTGGGGAGAAAAAACTCTTATTTCCGGCTCTGGTAACAAAAAGTGGATAATTCCTGTAGCTAGAATTCATGTTTTGTTGGTTCTTGTTAGCGAAACATTGACGGCAAAACGTCTGTCCGTCTATGGTCAACGCTAGCGCCTAAACCTGATTCTCAGCTGATGTTCTTCACAATTGATATTCGCTAATCCATGTGAATGAATTCCTGGCTTTGGGAGTTTCAAACAGATATTTTGATTTTTGAGGATACTTCACATGAAGCTTAAAAACATTTTCAAAATTTGCTCAAAAACTACACCAAATTTTAAATCACAGAATTTTAGAAAATGGAAAAAGCGCATATGTTTTAGGTGTTTTTTCCACAGATTGAGAAAATGGCGCTGAAAGAAGTGGTGCAGGTTCAGTTTTCAGCGAACTCTCCTTATTTTCAAAATTAACTTTGCCAAACAACTATTTTGATAATAACTTTTTTAATATTTTATTTTTCCCTTCCTTCCTTAATAATATCTGTTCTTTTAAACGAGATCTTGAGATTAGCAAATAAAAATCTCTCAGTTTTTAAAAATTACAAATGCCAAGGCATATGATCAAATTTTTTTTTAAGCGTTGGGTGGGAAGGTTGATTTCGGATGTGGGGCTGGTGGTGTAGGGGTAATATGCCTGGCATGTTAACTCTTAAGGTCATGAATTTGAATCTTGGTGCAGAGAAAAAACGTTTGCTTGTTGGAAACACTTTTGCTTGTTCATGTAGTATTATAATATTGTGTAGCTATTACAATAATGTGAGAAAGTATGTGCTGTACACTAGCTTTTTTAAATGATAAATATTACACAATTGTTAAAATAGAGAGATCAATTCTGAACAAGGGCGACATTGCACAGCAGATTGTGGTGGATTTTCTTAACTCTGCTCTTGTATTTTGATCTGGGCTGTCCGGGTGATGCCGCGTCAAAGGCTGGGGTGCCAACGTTTCGACCGACATATCGCGGTCCTCTTCAGGGCTGTACTGCCTACAGTACAGCAGTACAGCCCTGAAGAGGACCGCAATATGTCGGTCGAAACGTCGGCACCCCAGCCTTCGACGCGGCGTCACCCGGACAGCCCAGATCATGACACTGGCCGCGGAAGCCTACGATATCACCTCTTGAATTTTGTTGGTGGATTCAGAGATATGTGTCTAGATTAGAGCATTTGAATTTAAACATATCAGTTCTCTTCAGCATTTCTGAAATATCAATCATCCCACATTTCAGCAATATCCAGTATGTTAAATATTAACAGGTTAATCTTATTTTCAAGTCAAAAATCTTTTTACTATGATTTAAAGATCTCTCAAATTTAATATAAATGCTTTACCACCTTAATTTCTCTGTCATTTATCTGAACCAACCGAAAGTGTTTCTGAATGATGTATTAAAAAAAAATTGTAAGAGGTTTTGTGCTTTATCCAGTGTTCATGTTCTGATAAATAATTTTGTTTCTCAATTGTTATTATATAGGATACCCTGATAAAACAAAGCCTTCTTTCCTTGGGCACCTCTTCTTACAAAAATATTGCTCTTTAATGATCAAAGTAAATGAAGAAAGTGCTGCTGTTGAAGATACTTCCAAGAAATTAGAAAGAACGATTTTGAAGGCTTGTTGCAAGTTATTACATTCTCCAGTTTCATCACTTCAACTCACAGCATATCATATCTTCAAAAAGTGAGTAGCTCAAATATAAATTTGGTATTTTATGATTATTTTCAATATCCTTTAAGATTTCATTTATCCAAATTGAAAGGAGTGGATCAGGTTCATTTGATATATAATGTATGGTAAAGGTACTTCAGAATTATTAGTATGTTGTAAACACATTTGAAGTAACAGATATTTGTTGTATACAAATGTACTTGCTTGAAATCATGTGTACACAATATTTTGTGTACACATTTATTTAAAAAATTCTGGTAATGAAATTGATCATATTCAGGATCTGGTCATTAACTTTGTAGATTAATTTGTACAAATGTGGGAAGAAAACTGTTAGTGTTATTATCTAATAGCTTTGTGAAAAAATCAGTCATACATTTCCTTGATTGACCTCGTCAATACCTATACCTCGACGATACCTATATTATTTAATATAAGTATGACTGGAAAATCATCTGTAAGCACTTACTCTTGTAAATAATTGCCCTTTAAAAATTGATGTAAAATGATAAAAAGTTTTATTTTAGAATATTGTGTATGTGGTTTCCTATATTTGTGAAATTTATAACGTATATATCATGTGCATTTTAAATTTGAATATGGTAATGTGTGCATGAAATGTAAAAACAAATGTTGAGAGAAGAACAAACAATTCAGCATATGACACAATTTTGTAAAATAAATTGTTACACTTGGTACCATTTTAATTATGTTTGTATCATGAATTTTACATATTTCAAAATTTTCAGAAATCTTATCCATCTTATTAATAATGATGCCAACGGTCTCACTAATAATCAGGGCATGGAAGAAAGTACATCAGAACAGTTCGAAATTTATCCTCTTCTTAATGCTCTGCAAGACACACAGACTGTGGTGGACACAATGCTTACAGAGTTCTCAATTGGAGACAGTTGTATCATACAGCCACATACTGACTCGTATTATTATACAGCTGCCTATTTATTGCTGTGGAATCTTGTATTACACGCATGTGATCTGGCAAACTCTGAGTTGCGATATCAGTATGCAACATTATTGAGGTATGTATTTTGTTTGTTTGTTTGTTTTTTGTTCTGTCATATCAATGAAACACAGGCATGGGTATCTCTGATATGAAAAATTTAGAGGAGATCATAAAAATGTGTGTACTTCTCCAGAATTGTTGTGTAAGCCCCGACAGTTTTTTCTAGTTATTTACTGAATTTAACAAGGTGCCTTTGGTAAATTAAAACTTTAAAGTTATATCACAGGTACCTGTGGATTCAGTAATACACTCAGGGAATACTCGTAGAAAACTGGCTATAGTGGTGGTTAGGGCAGTGAGCTTATTGGTCTTCATCATTAGATACAAGAATGCAGATGCATAGGGGATACCAACATCTAACCACCAGGTCATGAGCATCTTCGTATATTCTCTTCCCATGCATTTTTTAATTTTTGACTAGGATGGCGAAACATTCCCATGTACCTCGTGTTTGTTGGTTTCGTCTGAATGTTATAAAACAGATATCTTCATTACAGTATATTATACTGAATGTTTCTTTGATAAAAAAGGAATGAGAATAAAACTATTTGATGTACTTGAAAATATTTGGAAGGAGGGATTGTTTCCCGTGTCCTCCCACCAGCTGCAACCTGTGATCAAAAGTTTAGAAGAAAAGAGACTGAAATACAAACAGAATTTATGTTGTTCCACCTTTATTATTATTATTGTTATTATTATTATTGTTATTATTATTATTATTATTATTATTATTATTATTATTATTATTATTATTATAAGAACAAATAATTGCAGAGCTGTGTCTGTACACAGCAATTTCTGGGATATCACTAGGAAGACATCCACAAAACAGATTACTTGTGACATTTCAGTTGCCTCTGCCATAATCTCATTCCTCTCATGTATTATACCTCATGGGTACAAACTGTGGGATATAAATTCTACAAAATAAAATGCAGTACTTATTCCAAAAATGAAACATTTATTTGCTTTTGAGTTAATGTAGGGGTAGGAAAGTAGGGGAAAGGGAGTTGAAGGGTAATTTAGGAAGGGGATTTGTATTGTGTAACAAATTATGTGAAAACAGAAGGAATATATGTCAAGCAGACCTGATATCATTTAGTTTGCATATAATTGCATATAAAATGGTTGCTTTCAAAATCTATATTTGGTGCATAATTTACTTTAATGTAAAGTGTCTCCATTGTTAATCTGTTTTTTACTGTCATACATTTTGCCGATAACGGCGATAGTCAAGTGTTACACTTACTTCTGATGCGCAGATATATTTTTGTCCCTTGTCAAAGTATTTTTCATATAACTATAGTGTAATTTAGAAGACAAACATTTTCATCAATATAACTGGTGGGACAAATTTTTATGTTTGAATTCAGCTTTGGGTTTGGTAGGATTAGCAAGTTTAATCATGATATTTGTATTCCATCCATTTTTTCAATAATGTTGGAAAGAAATTGTTTGTTGTTCTAGATAGAATAAAGAAATTGAAGCAGTTAGAGAAAACTTGTTAAAGTGTTATGAGCAATTTTGAGCTCATTTTCAGTGAAAAGTTTTGAGCTTTGGATCCATTTCAAAATGATACCAGCTGAATTAGCTCTGGGCATCAACTGTCACTCCTGAGCCTCTGACCAGAAGGTTTTAGGGCCCGGTCCAGTGGCAGGATTTTCCACACCAGCCAGATAGCTAGTTCTATTTCAACCGCTATCTGGAGGGGAATTCTAGCGGCTCATTGATCTGATCGGTAATTTTTCATAGTTTCTCCAATCAATACCTGGTGAATTCCAGACACCAGACTCCACACACACCAGACTCCACACACACCAGACTCCACACACACCAGACTCCACACACACCAGACTCCACACACACCAGACACCACACACACCAGACACCACACACACCAGACACCACACACACCTGACACCACACACCACACACACCTGACACCACACACCACACACACCTGACACCACACACTCCTGACACCACCCACCACACACTCCTGACAACACACACCACACACAACACACACCTGACACCTCACACCACACACACCTGACACCTCACACCACACACACCAGACACCTCACACCACACACACCTGACACCACACACACCAGACACCTCACACCACACACACACTGACACCACACACACTGACACCACACACAACACACACCTGACACCATACATAACACACACCACACACCTAACACCATACCCCACACACCACAACACACACCTGACACCACATCACACACAACACAACATATATCTGACACCACATCCCACACCACACCACACTCGCACACTACAATTACACATGCACACGTGGGCACATGTGCTCTCACACACACACACACACATACACACACGCACACGCACCACATGGATGATTTCAACAAAACACTTGATTTGGCTCGTGCTTAAATTAAGGTTTTATTGAGAAAACATGCATAGAAATTGTTTTTGAATATTTAGAGAGTGCACCCTTTCAAAGATACCTTTTTTTAATGTGTGTCTGATTAAGTATTTTTGTTCTCTTTAATTTATTTTATATATATATGTATATTTTTTTTTTACTTTCACCTGATTGGTACCTCGTAAGCTTGATATAAATTCATTGTAGTGCTCTCTATGTACTTGCAAAAAAATTGTAGCTGAAATGTTTAATTGTATCACTAATATAAATTCCTTATAAAATGCTGTTTCCATCATGTATATGCTGCAATTGTTATAGTGAATTCAGATACCTTTTCTGCCTGCTATAAATCTAACGAAATGATTTGTCAAAGGATCAATTGTGTGATGTCCCTCCTGTGCGAATGCTAGTGTTTAAGCATAATTCACGCAGGAGAGTCTTCACGTTAATGAACTGAGTGGTCGAGGAAGGGGAGAAAGTAAAATGAGCAAAGATCGTTCATTTTTTAATTGAATGTTTAATTTCATTACTCGTTACCATCTTATTCCGAGCTGAGAGAGAAGGAGAGTGAGAATGAAGAGAGGGAGAGAGAGAATGGGAAGGGAATCGAGATGCGCTCTTGATGGTGTCAGCGTCTTACCATAGCCCCGATCTCGGCGTGGAGGAGGTTGGATGCTGCGACGGCGTCGGTGTTCATGGTGATCGGGGTAGCGGCGACAACAGAGCGGCGCACTGCACGGAGACTAAGTCATCCCCATTGCTTTGCACGTCGCATATATATACAAGTCGTGGGGAAAGGTGTTTTTGAGAGTACTCTTTTGGAAAGTTCTGGAAGGTTGCGTCTAACTTGTCAACATGTTTTCCGTAGAGCACTCTCTTTCCCAACGCGGCAATTCTTCCGCTTCGTTGCTTCGGTTCTAGGCCATGTGGCGAGAATTTATAATTTATATGGGAGTTAATTTAAATTGAATTTTTGGTTTTTCGGTATGGCTCATCACAAATGTTTAGGATTTGTTTTTGCAAGTGATGTGAACTTTGTTTATGAAAAAATGTAAGTGTTTAGATCTGGTTGATAATATTCGTTTTTAAGGTTTAGGTTATTTGTTTTAAGGTTAATTAGTTTTCATTTGAATATTGTTTCTCGTCTTTGTTCTAACAAAAACTTTATTGTGTCACAGATATATTGTTGGGCAGTAAGCAGATTACCTGCTCTTGTCCGCCAATGGTGGAGTGATACAAGGGCTAAAGCAAGTGCAATTGTCCTAAAAACTACAGTACAGTATGTAACCCCATTACTTTGTACAAGAGATTTACAAGCAATTCAAAATCAGAATACAAAATGGAAAAATATGGAGGTAAGTATATTTTTGTTCTGTTGCATTTGTTCGATGGCTCAAAATTTTATGGTGTTTTGTGTTGTGGATATCAAAGAAGAATTTTTTAAAAATTCAACTATTTCAAATTTATTGTTTTTTAAAGTCTCAAAAACATTAATTTCAGTTGTATTAGAAATATTAATTTGATTTTCTTTCTGAAACCTTCTTTAACCTTGAATTTAATGAGCCAATTGAGGAAAGTCCAGAGCAGTCCCTGCTTTGTATTGCAAGAATTTTCTACTTGTTCATACTGTATTTACCCAAATAAAAGACAAGTTGTGTATGTGGGGGGTTAACGAAATATCTCGGTTGAAAAATGTGGGGTCGTCTTATAATGGCAATAATTAATATTTATGTTCGGATTCTCAGCATCCGCCGCTAATTTGCTAGGCAATTCAGACTGATGGTTTTGAATGTGCCTGTCAAGAGCAAATCTCAATACGAATGCCATTGTATCATATTAAACTTCATTTGAAAATTAATGCCCAGATTTTGTTTCAAGATGCGAGTTTGACGAGGCCACACAGAATCTTGGGTTGGCACTAGGTAGAATGTGAATCTGTGTTTTGAACAGGTAAAGAAACAGAGGCCAACAACTGCTGGATGAATAGAAAATCTTGTGACATAGAAGCGGAACGGAATGTTCTTAAGTGGCTCTTTGGTGATAAAAGACTAAACAATCCAAATTTAATCCGCAAAAATTTCAAAGGGGTTTAAATATTCAAATGATGCAGCATGGGAAAAGGACCAAAAAGAAACATTGATATGTGTGATGATGAGGGTAGTTACAAAAAACCATGATTATGATTTAACATGTTCCCTGTCCCTATCAAAATATTTCCCCACATCCAAATGTTCCCAACTGTATGAAAATTTTACTGTAATATTATCAAACAATTTAAAATTAAAAATTGAAAATTTAAATTTTAAAATTACTGTAATATTATAAAAATATATTTCTGCACATCTTGGTGCATTTCTAAATTGAATGACCGTACTAGCAAGTCCATGCCAAAATCAGTGCAGTTGCAGGGAGTTCAACGGAAAGGTTTGCCATGAAAATTGTAAACATGTGTGACCCACATGTGGTACACGGATGTAGAAAAACTATTGAGTGTTGTGTCTTGTGAACTACATGTGGATCACAGGAGTGTGAGCGTGTTAAGTAACAAGAAAATGATAGTTCAACAATGTCTTAAGCATTCTCATTAACAAGGCAATTTTCTAGTCAATAAGACATTTTATAATTTTCACTAAATAATAGTCTTATATTCAGGTAAATGCGGCACATAATTTTGGCATATATAACAATGTGCTTTGCTTGGCAACAGTACTGACTCTTATGTATTTACACACTTTTAAAGTATTGATTATTAAAAGTTTAATTTGCATCATTAATACATGTATTCTTATAAACTTACTGTATTCTAGGTCAAAGTTCACAGTAAAGCTCGTCAGGTTGTAGCAGTTTATTCCGTGGATGAATCACAAATGGAACTCATTATAACTCTTCCAGAAGAATATCCTTTAGCCACTATTCAAGTTGATACTCACACATCATCCTTGGTTGGGACAAGTCATTGGCGTTATTGGGTGAAACAATTGAGTATTTTTTTAACTCATCAGGTTTGTAAACCATATTGTATGTTCTAGAAAAATTTCAAATGGCATTTTATCAAGAAAATGTATAAATATAATATTTATAAACTTCATAATTTTGGAAAAAAATGAAATCAGGTTTAATCTTGTGCAATGTATCAAATAAGAAATTAGTTGGGTAAAAATGTGAAGGCAAAAAATAATTTCTTCTGATCAATACCAATTTTCTCTTGGCTATTGAGCAGATGAATATAGTCACATTTTGCAGTATTTACAATTTTTATAAAAATTTAAATATATATTAAGGAAAATAATTAATTGAAATTAGTGTCTAAATATGCTGTTTTTATTTCTTAACTTTTAAGTAAAATTAAGATTGCTGATTTTATGTATAATTTCTCAGTTAAACTGCCAATTCATTTTTTCTTTCTTTTTTCAGAATGGTTCTCTTTGGGATGGATTAGTTTTATGGAAAAGCAACTTGGATAAACGTTTTGAGGGCGTGGAAGAATGCTATATTTGCTTTTCTGTTCTTCATGGTACAAATTTCCAGATACCAAAGCTTTGTTGTAAAACCTGCAAGAAGAAATTCCATTCTCCATGTTTGGTAAAGCTTTAGCTTATTATAAAACTATTGTTTATTTTTAACCACTTTTCTGGCTTTGATTTTTACTTACTTACTTATTACTTTTTAAATTTTTGCATCTGTTCCTCCTTTTTTCTCACATAATTTTTCATATGCATATTATGTCAATTTGTATATTTGACATTATATATGATGTTTGATGTATTTTGATTCATAATTCTCTGTTTTGTTTTCTTTTTCAGTACAAATGGTTCAGCACTAGCAATAAATCAACTTGTCCCATTTGTAGAAATATGTTCTAAAATTTGTGATAATTTTTAAATATCAAGATAATTTCATTGTTAAAAGTCATAAATATTTTGTTGATAAACCTATGATTTTAAGAATTTTTCTGTAAATTTACACATTAATTTATTATCGGTTTCACCAGAGTAGTGAGAATTTCGGGTGTATAGTTAAAATCAGAGGAATAATTATCCCTTGAAAAATTTTGACCCTAAATATGATGTATTTATAAATATGATAATTCATCTAGGAATTAAGAAACAATATTTTAATATGTAATTTTGGTATGTTAATAAACTTACTATTCCATAGCAACTGTTGTTTCATTTGCTATTAGTATTCTTTCAAAACAAAATTGCTACTACTTTTAAAAAGGTTGAATTTAAATTATCATCCCTTTCTTGCTAGTTTTTCAAAATTAATGACTTTTGATTCCCATAAGAAAGAAATGTCCTCTTTATAACATATCTTTTGGAGACCGAATTCATCCCCTCTGCATCTCGTAATTTGTCACAAAAACTAAAATTATCTTTTTATATTTAAAAAGAAGAATTTGAATATTATTTATACTGTGGTATCCATCACATTAATGACAATCAAACACAAATCATATTAGGTTACATGATCTTCAGATCACATTTTGCGACCCAATTGGCTGCATCTTCAGGTGCACTGTAATTACAAATGTTTCTTTTTTAAATACAATCAAGTTACAAAATTAAATAAAGTTAATAAAGTGGAAAAATAAAAAAAGTATGATGTAACCAAAAAACTATGATATGAAATATTTTTAAATTCTATAAGTATGAAGCATAAATCTTATCAGAAAAATAAGACTCAATCAAAATCAAATCAAACGTATATACATTTAAAAATATTCAGGCATAATTTAAAAATAACATTAAATGGTTGAGAGATTAATCAATCTATTTGTTTCAACCAACACGAGCCAAATGGATTGCTTAATCTAAATCTATCATTTAATGTTACTTTTATTTTGGCTCAAAAATTCAGTCCAAGTGCCCGCCAAGATATACTGTTGTATATACTCTCTGTACTGTCGCATTCTACGCATGCACAGTTGAGTTTTGCATCACTTGTGCAACTGCGCATGCGCAAAAAATCGATATTGCTGTACGATATGCCCGCCGTGCAAAAATTCTAGAATCATGCTTCACCGTGCCAAAACGCCCTGTTCGGGCATTGGTATTTGGTACATTGAAACAGAAATTGTATCAAAAGAGTAAGAAATGTTTATTATTTTAATAGTTTGAAGTCTTGGCAACTAATGCCCTAAGCCTTGTTACTGATTAGTAATAATATTTAAACATGTACAATTTAATTTTTTTGAAAAGCAAATAGCCTTTTCCAGAAACTTTATTGATTTGTCAGTTGTCGTCCTGTCAGTCCCAAGGTCATCCTTCAGGTTGCCCCTCATGCCACATCTGTCTCTTTAAATCTTGAGAGATCTGCACAATATTTCAACATGATTCACAGTCAGAGAACCTCCCCAGCCGTAGATGGGTTGTTCATTTCTCAACATGTAGGAAGTATACTGCGGGTTTTTCAAAGCTCCGTTTGAAGTAAATCAGCTGTTACAGTGTCATCCAATCGGAAGGCTGAACGTCACTTTTTTGACGTCACGGTAGTGACGTCTAAGATCCCGATTGGACGGGACCGTAATAGCCGATGAAATGTCAGACGCAGCAAAGTAAAAACCGCAGTATAGTTATTCGTATGTGGCCTGGCGATGCAAACTTGTTCTCGCCGAGTGTAATTGACATGTGACAATTTACTGATATTGTTTGATATAATTTAATTTCGTGTCAATGGTATTCCATGTGATTTGTCTTGCTATGAAGATGCAATTCAAAGCTGCATGCGCATTGAGGTCGTACGGATATATCCATTTCTAATTGGTTTGTTCGCAACATTTCTTGCAGCATTTTTTTTTTTTTTTTTTTTTTTTAATTTTCCCCCCGCCAGTCACCCTGGCAAAGTGGGAATTTATTCATTAAATTGGTTACATTTTTTGTTCACTCCAGCATGTCTGATTATGGAGCTTAAAGGGAGGGTTATATCTTAAATAAACTAACTTAAATCTAATAAGCCACTCTGGGCGATCTTGCAGCAATGTCGGCCTCTTCATTACCTTGGATACTCGTGGGCCCAGGGTGCCAGAGATAGTAAACATAACTGATGTTTCTCGCTGTTCTGATTTGTGGCATAATATAAGAATCATTTGGAGCAATGGGTCCACAGTCAGGCATTTAACTAGGGCAGTGAGGCATACCGAGTCTGTACAGATAGCGACTTTTCAGGATTTCGCAATATCGCAAGGCTTGCAATACTGCGTACAATTCAGCCGTGTACACGCTCGCTTCTTGTGGAAGTGTCCAAGATTTAGATGTATCTTCGGTGACAAATGCACTTTCTACTCTCATGTTTTGTTTTTGATCCATCGGTACAAATGATTCGTCATACACTATTCAAGAAGTTATTAAAATGTGATCTATGGTGAGACTTTTTTTTCTTTACACTGGTAGTGTCGAGTCGAATTTCGGGGATTTTCAGCATCCACGGTGGAAAACGTTATAGCATCTGGTTATTTCAATTGCGCGTGTGTTGACTGGATGAGTAGCTGTAGCATTTCGATCGTAAATTTTTGTCATGTTAGGTCATTAATGAATGATTTAAATGCTCCGGTAGTGACGTTTTTTTATCGATATCTGAGTAATAGTGTTTGTCGTCTATGGTGTAGCGACATGGCGCGGTTCAACCAGGTGCGGTTCTCTCTCACAACATGTGGGCCGGATTCATTTGTGATCGATTAGTTGAATCCTACGTCCCTGTAAACAGACTTACAGGCCAGGCGTACACAAACTTCCTGGAAAACACCATATCTCATGTTTATGAAAACACTCAACTGATCAGTCATCAACACGTTCACTTCTTGCATGATGGCACTCCTGCACACTTCACGACGGTGCTCGTCAGTCAGTGCTCGACGGTTCTTGGGTCGAAGGTCTCCTGATCGTTGGATAGCTATATTAGATAGAGGTGGCCCAATTGCTTGGCCTCCACGCTCACCTGATCTGAACCCCCTCAATTTCTACTTTTGTGGCTATTTAACATCATTGGTGAATTCGTCTCCGCTGCCTGATTTGGAATCGCTTCGGAATCGAATTGTGGCATCTTGCGAGAACATACACAATACTCCCGGAGTTTGGGATCGTGTTCGAAGGTCAATAAGACATCGGTGTGAAGTCTTTATTCAAGCAGGAGGTGGACATTTTGAACATCGTCTGTAATGACAACGACCTGCGGAAAGAAAAATGTTCTGGTGAATATCAGCGTTATCAAATCATTACTCGGAAAATAATCATTTTTAGACACGATGTTCGTTTCCGAAACTTCTTCCTATGAAATTCTCAAAATAATCGGTAAACTAAAAAATAAATATTCGTCCGGTTTAGATGAATTCCCGGATTCTTTGTTAAAGACCTGTGCGTATGCCACTATACACCCGTTAACTCACATATTTAATTCATCGTTATGCACCCAAAACGTTTCCAGATATTTTCAAAACAGCTAAAATTAAGCCGCTCTTCAAAAAAGGCAACAAAAATTAAATTCAAAAATATCGGCCCATTTCTCTTCTATCAGTTTTTTTTTCAAAAATATTAGAGGCAATTTTTTACGTACGAATGGGAACCTTTCTCAGTAAACACGACGCGCTTTCAGATTGCCAACATGGATTTAGAAAATCAAAATCAACGGAAACAGCTATATTTTCTTTTCTTAAAGATGTCGCCTCATCATTGGATCAAAACGAGGCACCTATTGGATTATTTTTAGATCTCTTAAAAGCTTTTGACGCCATTGATCATGACATTTTACTTTCAAAATTACCTTCATATGGAATCCGTGGTATTGCTCTAGATTGGTTATGTTCATACCTTAAACAACGATCTCAGAGAGTTGAAATACCTTACTGGAATAATGGAACATTACGTACGCACCTTTCCGACTCTTTGCCCATTGCACGTGGAGTTCCTCAAGGATCGATTTTTGGCCCTATTCTGTTCCTACTTTACGGAAATGATATGCCCTCGACGATTCGAAACGGAAGAACGGTTCTCTTTGCGGATGATACGAACATCCCTTGCAATAAAGAAACCGTAAATAGTACAATATCAGATGTTTCAAATTGGTTCCGAAATAAATTAATAGTAAACGAAAAGAAAACGGTTTTAATGCAGTTTTCCACTTCAAATAAACAATTCTGTGCTCCATTGAAAATGAACGGTGTACCATTGACTGATGTTAAGGCAACAAAATTTTTAGGTCTTTCAATTCAGTCAAACCTTAAATGGAACGTCCATTTAAATGAATTGAACACAAAATTAAGTTCATTATGCTACGCGTTCAGAATTCTTTCAAATTCAGTCAGCCTTCATACCGCTCGTTGTGTATATTTCGCGAATGTTCATTCCCGCCTGAGATATGGCATAATATTCTGGGGAAATACATCTTATAGCTCCCAAACTTTTAGATTACAAAAACGAATCGTACGAATAATAACCAAATCCCACCCACGTGATTCATGTAAGCCTCTCTTCATTAATCTAGGAATTTTACCATTACCGTGTCTGTTTATTTACGAATCAGTGGTTTTTGTCAAAAATGACTTGCTTAAGGGCGGGGATATATTTTCAGAAAATGCCGATGTCTATAACTATAACACTCGACGTAGAAATCATATTCATCAGGTGACAGTATCAACAGCTCAATACAAACAATTCACATACAATACATGTACATTATTTTACAACACTTTGCCAGACGACATTAAACGATTAAATTCGATAGAAAATTTTAAATCCCAAGTGAAATCGTTTCTGCTGCATAACTGTTTCTATACAATTAGAGACTAAACTGAGCATCACAAGAAAAGTAACATTAATTTTAACAATGATACATAATGCATTATTTACCATTTGGACTGTATAAATGAGTATAAACAACCTGTAACAACTATTGTAACACAGCTTCCGGGTCAATGACCCCCATCTCGATCAGGTTTTTCGTCCAGTTTCCCTGATCCATTGAGCAAATGCTGAGATGGCCCCTTGTTTTGCTTCTGGACATAAATGTAACTTCATTTTCTGTGCACGTCTTCTAGAATTCAGTGGGAAATACAATTATTCAAATTATCGTTTCCATGTTGTCGCGGCAGGAAGTATTATTCCGAAGGACAACATGGATAAGAGCCAAAATTTATTGCTTATTTATCCTTGAAAATAGATTTTATTACATGGGAGTTTTTTTCCTGTTTTCAAAATTTAAGTAGTATATGACTTAGTGTAGAGATCACAGAATTTTGAAAATGTGCACACAATTCATTTTTCCCCATACCACGTCATACGCAGTTTGAACTGTTTTTTGACGTAAAATAAATAAATAAAATCTGATAAAGACTATTCAAGACACGCAGAATAACACAGATACTAAACTTCTGATGCTACGTAACATGAAATGTGAGACCCAAAAAATTTAAAGAAAGTGGGGAGAGACAAACCACTCCATGGACAATATCTAAACAGAATGGACAAGGTGTAGATCAATAAAGAACAATTATTTATGTGGCTTAAAAGGGTAAGAATGAAGCCAGAATCGAAAGCACTTGTAACACCTGCCCAAGATCAGTGGTTGAGAACACATTATGATAAAGCGATTCTCAAAATGATAAATGAAATAGATGATAAATGCCGCATTTGCCAAGAACAAGTAGAAACCATTGATCATATAGTCCCGTCCAATTCTAAAAAAAAAAACACTGAATACTTGAAACGACGCCACCAATTACCTCCACTGGCAAATTTAAAACGTCCTCGAAGTTCCAAACACATACTCTAAATGGTACAAACACTCACCATATCAACAAATAAAAATAGGGCATATTCTAATTAAGATAACATGTCGTAAATCATATCGTTCAAAATTAAATAAAGTTCGTAATGGTAAAAAAAGTCCATATTAGAAGACAGATGTTCTCGAAAAGTGACGAACAAAAACTGCTGATATTTATTGAAGTAAAGGAAACTAATGTTTAAAAGGGGATTACGAACCGTGCAAATATTTTGGAACATTTATTTGGGAATTATGGCCATGCCACAAGGTCTATTAAAAGAAATTAACATAAGAAGAAAGCGAAAATAAAGTAACATTATAGTGGAAAGTCGTCTTTTGTCTTCAAACCACGCAGTCTGAAAATGGAAGGGAACGTGAGAGGGGATCGAGACGCTCTGCGCGACGCGTCGTGTAGTCGAGTCGCTGAGGACTGAAAGTGTTTATGATTCGAAATGTTTAAATGTTTTAAATGATGGGAAGATGTATTATTTTGTTTTATGTGGAATATTGAACATGTATTGCAGTGATCGCAGAATTACCGAGCAACAGAAAGGGAAGTTCCGAAAAACATTTTATTCATTTTCAATTATTTAAACCTTATAACAAGACCAAGAATGTTCTAATTTTTAAGATATTGAGAAAGACATGGCCATGCATGTATTATTCATAATCTATTTAATTGTTTTTAATCAAATCGGTAAAGTTCACTCTTATGGATGTTAAGAAAATTTGATTGTATGAATGTAGAAGGAAGTATGTGTTGTAATGTTAATAATTGGGTATTATATATGTATTTGTTGTTTTGTTTTATATGTATAGTTGATGTTATGGCTAGCGAAGAAAATTTCGCCAACATCTGAAGGAATAAGGAATAAATCCAGCCAAATTTATTCGGTTTCGTAATAGAAATTTTATGGAGTTATTATTTTAAATGGTAATATCCTAGCAAATACGGAGTAATTAAATTTTATACCTCTTCCCGAATCAGTAATAATTTTATTTCGATTTCCTGTATAGGTTCGATTCGCGTGCTTACCTTAAAAAATTCGTTGAATAGTGCTTCGCAACTCACATTTAGAAAGATAACAATTAATTATTACAAACGGGTTTGTTTATTTGTATAATTTTAGGAAAGGGTTTAAAAATGGTTGTGAGGATATACATAAATAAATAGATATATAGAAACCATGACACAATAACGCATATAATGTGTTGGGGGCTAAACAAAACCACGTTGACGAGAGAGAATCTTCTTGGAATATTCCTATTCTAATGTTAATGGTTGCAATGTTTCTATTTTCAATATGAAGGTTCGTTCTCCTCGTCATCACCATTGCCTTCAAGCATTTAATAATTCCCGGTGAGATCATGTAAATGTCAAGAACTTTCAATAGTCAGTCGTGAGGGAATGAATCTATGCCTTGGTGTATGCCTACGTAGCATACATGTAGATTTCGCTTCTCAGTTTGCACCTGCTTTAGTATAATAGTGTCGATGGTAAGTTGCCGTTTGCAGCCCAGGGTTCCATGAACACATCCCTTTTGTTCTTCTGCCAAAATGCTGTTTATTTCCCAGTGTTTGTAGATGTCTTCATTTTCTACAGCAGTGAAAAAATTGTATAATACAGATAAACACGTGACTGGCCGATGGTTTTGGGGCTTCGAAGAGTCCCCCTCTTGTACAGCAGATATGTGTTCCCTTCAGTTAGAAAGATAGGGATTTTTTTGGGATCGGATAGTGCTTCGGAGATATATTTTGCTAGAGCTCCAAGTGCAGACACTAGTTTCAGTCAAAAATTCTGGATTTATTATCTGGATCTAGATTCGGGACCTGGCTCCTTCCAGTTCTTCTTCTACTTTAGCACCCTTGCAGAATATTCAGCTGTAAATCTCATTTCCATTGGCAATATTTCTGTCTGCATTGTTTCAATTTTCTTGAACCAGTTAGCATCTTGTTGGTACCGTTCTGGTTCCATCCACAATGAACTCCAACATTTACTGACCTCATTGACATCTACGGAGAAGTTGTTCTATTTCCACTCTCTGAACCCAGTTCAAGTTACCTAAAGAACTTCTTTCGGTTTTGTGGAAATCCAAGTTTTGCTGTTTTCTATTGGTTACCTCGTTGTACCTTCTGAGCCTTGCTCCTTAAACTTTAAACATTTGCCTAAATATATCTCTGAGTTTAAGAAGAAGCTGAGCAATCTCTGAGCATGTTAGATTAATTGCATCTCATCTTGCAATGCCTGTTCCTTTCATGACGACTCTTTTGCAACGGTTGTTCAAATATTCAGTAACAAGGTATATTTTTGCACATAGCTCATCAATGTCATCATAGTCTCATCTTCTAAGGTGGTGTCTTTTGCTTATGATTTCCTCTCTGAAGAATGTGTTGGTATGTTTTCTGCCCATTTAACTCGGTGATAATTACTGCTGCGCGTTATATTGTAAGATTGCATTGTATTTCTGTTAAGTTATGAGTGTCATTTATATATTGACCCAAAACTTCATTTACTTCTTTCAGCGTAGGTGAAACCTTCCCAATTTTGTTTAGGACAGGAACGTTTGGTCTATTTGAAGGTTCTGTATTGCGAAAATATTCGAGAAGGAAATGGAATTTTCATGCACTGTGCTTTTCTCGTGTTCTTCTGTAGTGATAGAGTTGTCATTGTCTGATATCATTTGAAGGCTTTCGGCATCCTACAAGTAGTATCATCGGGCCTTCCATTAATTACGTCCGGATAATTTTGCTGTAATTCATCCTTAACTTATCGACGTGTTTGCTAATTATGTTGGTGTCAGATAGCCATTCTTCATTATCCATTCCTTCTATCCACCAAATTCTACTCGGTTATGTCGATTTCTGGATGTGCATTAATGTATTCCTGGTAGAAGTGATGCCTGTATCCTGAAAGTGGTATTTCGTGACACCGACTGACACGGTAAAATATTCTAATAACTTAAATATTCATACCGCGGATCCATTTTTTCAGTTGTCTTTCCTTTCTCTACGGACAGTTTTCTCAAGTCTGTGAGCAGACGAGCCAGCAGTTGGAGTGGCGCTAGATGTGCTAACCTCTACATATTCCGCGTTCGATTGTTTTGGTTGATGTTGGACATATACGTGAATTTTCCTAATGCCTCATTCACAATGCAAACTTAAACGTAACGTAAGCCGTAAACTTATGCAGTAAACTTTTCACGTAAAAACGAGCATTCACAATGGCAAACGTAAGCTGGAACGTAGGTTTGGCCTGAACCAATCAGAATTCAACATATTGATCGATTCGTTGCTAGCATTTTTTTCGACTCTCCTATCGATTTCGCCTTTTGCATTTGCGAGCAGCTGTTGCGCCCCTACCTATTGAGGTTATATGCGAGCAGTGAGCTTTAAATTGTGTACCGCAAACTCCACAAACTTCTCTGCTCTACCTTTCGACTATACACACCAATACACACGCATAAACAAAAATCGATCTGGAGTCGACCTTCCTTCTCGCGGATTTTGTTGTGCATTTGTTTTTTTCATGCTGCTCTCTGATTGGTCTTCGGTAGAATTTCGACGTAAACTTAAACGTAGAAGCTTGGAGCTTGCGAGCTCTTAAGTTTACGTCTTACGTCTACGTTTACGTCAAGGCATTGTGAATGATCTCGCTTTATAACCCATTTCTAGGTTTTGCGGCTACGTTACGGTTACGTTTAAGTTTGCATTGTGAATGAGGCCTAACGTGGCGGCTGAGGGTAGTATCTCCAAGATGGAATTAGGCACGATATTTTGAGTCATTCTCAGTCCTGCCGCTAGAGTCGCTTGACTTGCAGCACTGCTTGGTGAGGTCGCGATCATGCCACATCTTGCGGCAGGACCAAGAAAGACGCAAAAAGTCGTGCCGAATTCCATCTTGGAGATACTACCCCCCGCTGCCACGTTAGAAAAATCCAAGTATAGCTCTTTTAGTAACAGAGGTCCGCCCACGGTGTAAGATATATCTTACACCGTGGGTCCGCCTCATCGACTTTCTGCTATCGGCGGTTCAAATGCTGTCGTGTACCTCCGCGACTCTGCCCACGACCCTGGTGCTCCCCAGGCACGGGCTCATGTTCCGAGGCCTTAAGACTTTTTGAATTGGTCTCCATAATTCTATGGATATTTGTCATTGCCCTGTTTGCCGTTTATAATCGACGTAGCCCGTCTCCTACGTGGCTTGTGATGGCGTGCGTCCTGACGTAGGGTTGGACTTTGGGAGACGAGGCTGAATATAGGAAAGGAAAAAAATAGGAAGCCTTTCTAGAGGGAAAATGGCTGGAGTTAAGATAATGGAAGAAAGTGAGCTTCTCAATCCACCCACTTATTCCCGCTGGAAGGGGAAAGGTGGAATATGAAAGGGGGGATTAATATAATATTAATAATAATAAAAATAATAACAACAGAAAAGTTTGTGTAAATATGTATTCATTACAGATCCATAAGATGGAAACGAATGATTTCCGAAATGTACTAAGAGCGTTCCATTTAGCCCTCTTGCGTCGTGCACGCATAGATCAACACAGATTCATCCATGGTACATCTGAAAGAATTGTATTACGTGAAATAAATATGGTTTGTATATGTGATTGTCTATAATATAAAAAGATAAATATAATAATAACATTCTAATTAAACATAAAGTCTGATTTCATGGGTATTGTAATATCATTCTTGTATATCAGCCTTCATGGCCATTCTTCCACGGATCCACTTGACCATAGTTATACACACTCTTTGGGATTGGCCAATTTAATACTCTTGTGAATGTTGGCGGCAATGTATTCACAGGATCTACGTTCAGGCGTTTCTTTTTGCCGTTCAAGCTGGTTTCACTGTGCCCTGAACAGTTCACTACCGGTTCCTGTCTGGAGGTATCGTGTGTTAGGCAAAAATGAAGTAAGTATGATTTGATCGTATCTGCATTAAAATTCGTCATCCAACTGAATTCTCTCCCCATGTAGTAATTACTATTACCAGAAAATCGCCTTGCATTTACTAATTGTTTACGATATGATTTTAGGATCGGGCTGTGTGCGTACAGTGGGTATAAAATATACCCTGGCCATGGGAAGACCATGGTCAAAGCTGACGGGAAGGTAATGTAATAATAATGATTAACGAATGTGGGTACCCAATTGTAATAAATATGCTCTACTTCCTTAGACCATGATATTCGGTTTCTAGGTTTTTACCTTCCTGAACGCGAAATGCGAGTCGTCGCACCTCATGAAAAGAAACCCCAGGAAAGTGACATGGACTGTTTTGTACAGGTGAGTTTTTTTCTTTCGGAACTTCATATGGTTTATGTAATCGAATCATATAGCATGTATTTAGTCATATTTATTGAGTTCATTTTGGTTCTGCATACTTGCAACAAACCAACATACTATGTATAACCTAACTCAAATGCGTTTCCAGTGAGATCCTTATCTTTTCTGCAACTTTCCCTTTTTTTTTACTTGGTAATAATTAGTCTCATATCTGAGAGTAGTATTTTATTATATTATTTATTTTAAAAGTTTCATGATTTTTCTATATCATGTATAGTTGTTTGTTCTGAAAGTTGAGATTACAGAAACCTATGCGCTACTCAGTTTTCCTTTTCTTACCCTTTCCTTCTCTATATTGTTGTATTTGTGGTCCTATGGTTATTGCCACTCCACATCTTAAGCAACAAAATTCTTGGAGGATCTGCTGTAGAGTTCACAAAACTGCTCTTTATTAGAACTAGAACTCAGAAGAACGTTTTCAGGTTCTATTATTATTATAGTTATTCCTAACCAAATGGGTATTAATGCGTGGTTATGAGAACTTCCTTGGAGCATATGCTCATAGTTGCAAATATATACTCTACTAAAAGAAACTACTTTTAATCCAAACCACTCCTTGTTGGTGGTGTAATAAAGACAGTTAATTTGTCACTGTTACAGGACTTTCATTATAATTTTTTCTTGGTACTTTCATTTGGTTTGATCTTCAGTGTAATTAACTCAAAATCAATGTTTATTCATGTAGCCGTGAAGAAATGCTTAATTTTATAAACAGGATTTGCCACAAGTTTCATATAATCTTCTGCTGAAGTTGAGAATGTGGGGAAATTAACGTATTTATTGCCCCATGTCATCTTCCTTCTAACTATTGTGAGAAGCTTTTTGGTATGGATAGTAGTCCATGCTATTAATTTCTGCAGAGCACAATTCTTGTTTGGATTATTCTTTGAGTGCTCCATTCTTTGTCCTCTGTTTTCCCATATTATTAAAGGAGGAAGGTTCACCCAAGAGGGTATTTATTGTAGTTTAGACTTTCCTGTATTCACTAATCGATTTTTTTCAACACAATTTTCTTGAAAGTATTGATTACACAGCTCTCGGGTACATTTTTCACTAGGGTCACAGAATTTTATTTTACACACTTAATGGCGGTATTGCGCAGCATGTCGCAACATGTTTTTGGTCTTGATTAGTCTTTTCCCAGTTTTGGTCTAGTATAGCCGGTGTTGTAGAAGTCTGGTTCTATTTGCATCTTATCTGTCTTCTCTCTTCAATAAATGTGTTGTTCGGAGCAGTAGGTCACAGCAGTAGCGTCACTCATAGGTCTTCTATGTAAAGAGTTTCTTTCACTAACTCATATGTCTTGAAGGCTCTGTTTTAATAAAGCTTTTACCTTTCCTATATTCTTAAGGTCACCGATTATTGGTTTTCCCAACTCATATTAATTCTGTATGTAATATTTAGCGAAATTGTGGAATTGAATAGTGTCATGGCTCTGTTTAGTGATGCTACACATTGCTGTGGTGGCTGTACCTGTCTTTTCCTGTACATGTTGGCTGAGTGATGTCAATGCTGGTTGTAGTGTCATTTCTAAGTACTTGAAATTCTTTACTATTTTCATTGGCTTCTTTAGATACAATGTATGTTCTGTAAAGATTCTACCACCTTTTTTAACAAATGGCCAAGAATCCAATGTCTCTGGCCTATGAATCCACCTTTTCTAACAATTATCTGCACTGTTTTTTCAATGTTGATGTTGAAGCTATTTTCATTAACCTATTGAGTAGTGTTGCTTGCATGTCTGCTTTGTTTTTACTTCTGAGGGCCGTATTGTGTGCATTATTGTTGCTTCTTGTGATTCCCTTAGGATGATTGAGATGTTGGTTGTAGCAATATTGAACAGCATAGGGCTAAAAGGGTCTCCCTGTAACACGGTTTCTTTGGGCAATTGTTTGAAGTGATCAGTCCATCAATTTCAATTTGATTGTATACTAGAATGTTCTTTATCATTATACTGTGAGGGTGTGTTTATATCATGTTTTTGATTTTTTTGATGATATTTTCTGTTTATCAGATCTAATGCTTGTTGATTCAAATAATTTTTCCTCGTATAACGGTCACTCTAAACTACATAATTGCAATTGTAAAATAGATACATTTTTAATGCCTAATGAAACTCCTAGGAACTTATTGAAACCATGTTCTGACTAATTAATTGCTTCCTATTATCAGTAAAGAAAACATAATGTTAAATAACTGCATAGTGTGTATAGAGTTTGTCATTGCATAGAATTGGGCATTTATTAAGTATTTTTTAGGGCGATGGTGAAGTCTCATTACTGGTCAACATGTTCTTGCCCAATCTTTTGTGCTTGTGATGAAATTTTAATCTGTCAATCCTCTGATACTCTTTTGACGAGTAAAGTATTTCTGAAAAATTTGTGATTGCTTAGGGGGGTTATAGCAATGTTTTTCCGGTGTAATTTCAAATTGTTTTAATTTTCAGACGCAAACACAAGAAAGGTTTGGAAGAAGAAGCTGCCAAGAAAAGAACAAGACGCACTCAGAAATTTCAACGTGCCATTGTTGGTGCTTCTTTGACCGACATTATTGCTAAGCGTAACATGAAGCCAGAAGTAAGAAAGGCTCAACGGGAACAAGCTATTAGGTTGGTATTTTAGAACTATTTTACTTTCCATTTATTAGGAATAATAATTTTAAACTGATGAATAACAATTTATCTGTCAATCCACTGATATATAGTGATTAATGTACAGTTCTGATGGACTCTATAGAATTAAAATTTTTTATTTAAATTTGCTAGCCCTACTGACAAGAAATGTTTTACAGGGCTGCAAAAGAACAGAAGAAAGCTGTAAAAGCCTCCAAAAAGCAAGTTGCACCTCCTAAAGTAAGTATTTTTGAACTGAACTCCTCTTTGAACCTTTTCTTCCTCTTTTTTTTGTTCTTTGAGGGGCATGTGTGCATTGTGCAGAAGCTCTTTGCCACGTGTGCAATTTGCTCTTTGAGGGACGGGGCAAAAATGTTAATGAAAGTGCAATATGAATGTTCAAATTTGCAGCGATTCTTGTGGCTGCTTAGGTTAGAACTTCAAAGGTTCAGTGTAAACATGAGGGTACTGTTTCAGAAATGTATGTGCTACATCATGCTAAGTCATTTTACTTCTGATGTTGTTCCCATGACAGCATTGAAGTTCAATGACCAATTTTGAATTACAATGGAACTAGCTGGGACAGCCACTTAGGTTAATTCTCATCTTCCCTAATAGTCGCTTTTCCCTGGAGCCCTTTGCATTTTCCATAAACCATAAATATTCCCTCATCCATAAATATCACGTATGTCAGTGACCTAGCCCATTTTGTAGAATAGCCTGTGTGTAGTCTCTCTTCCCATATGAATTTGCAGTTTGGACCAAACCTCAGAAAGACATACTTTTGATTCATTCCTGCAACAGCACACATTGTCAGATTACTTCAAACAGTGAAATCTAGCTTTATTTATTTTGTTGGGTGGATGAGTTAATTTGTATTTCAGTTAAGAATACTTAATGTACAAATGGATGGAAACAAGTGATGAATTTTGATGGGGGATTATGTAGTAGTTTAAATATAACTAAATTAAAAGGTGAATACATATGCATACTAAACTTAATTGCAAATACTGGATTAGAATTTGTGCCAATGCTCTCACAACTTCTCTTATGCGGTCTCCTATATTAACTGCCAATTTTATCCTGAACCAATAGTGACTACTAAACATTGGTTTTTCTGTAGTTTCCTTTCTTAAGATGTCCAGAACCTGTCTTACAGAGCTTCTGAGGACAGTTCTGGGTGGCAGATGCTAGATGCCGTAAACTAATGGTTAAAATATGGTAAATGTGTTTATTTTCTTTCAGTAGGAGAGATCATTCTTTGTTGGAAGAGTTTCTCTGCCTATAACTATTTAAAACCTTTTTTGTTTTGTGTTAGTAAATTATCCCAAAGTGAGGTCCTCTTTTTTTCTCTCTCTAAAATAAAGTTGCATTTTTTGAAGTAGTTGGATGGGGTAGTGGAGTAGGGCAAGAGAGAGGAAGAGAGAGAGCATTTTTAGATCCCCTTGTGTTTCCACAAATTAGGGAAGTAAAATTAATCACCCTAAAAGGGATTAAAGGGGGTTTCTGCTTTGAAGCGAGAAAAGTTAGATAGTTATTGTAGGTCATGGCTACTGACAGGTATAATCGTCTTTGTAATTCAATTCAAAGTCTGAACTTCTCAACCTTTTCCGGTCATTCTCAGATGTTTCACCTGCTAATATATGCAGATTCTCCATATTTTTGCATTAATATAAACAACCCACTGAAAATAACTTAGCTCGCACAATAAATCAGTTGTCATTTATATGCATTGCCTGAACATGTTGCACAAAAATAATGGACGAGCCAATCACATTTTGTAGATTTTCAAGACTATTTGTATAAAATAAGTCCAAATATTACATAACTCGCCAAATGAACTGTTTACTCATGCCACCAGGGCTATTAAGTCGTATGTTGTATTGCAAGAAATGGCATCAAATGTATATTGAATCTTGTTTAACATAAAAATCATCAGAGAGAACGCAAGTAATATTTTAAACATGTGCTTTGAATTTTGAAATTCAACAATCAAGATTTGAATTGAGCCTAGGAAACTGCAAACTTGATCTTTTGTAATAAATATGATAAAATGTGTAATTTTTATTTATATTTTTAAATAATCGTATATTATAATTAATACTATGATTATAATTTAAGTTAATTGATAAGTATATTTACATCTAATTCTGGTTAACTTGGTGTTAAAAGTTCTTCCACTCCATGAAAAATTATGAATATTTTGAGGCAGTGTTTATGAACGTTCTGGATTCTTTTTCCCCAAATGATTATTAAAGTTAAATGTTGGTCATGTCTTTCAATGATGATAATTAATCTATTTTCTAAAATCAAGTCAAAAAGACGACAGCTTATATGAAACTGTACAGGAGTCATTTCTACTCGGATAACATGGGCCTGAAATTCGTTGGCTTTTTTATATCCAATTGACGGGTACATGGATACAAATGTTTCGTTCATTTCATTTTATTATAAAATAGCACCTTAGCATCATTACTGAGGTCACGATAATATTTACTCCAAACCATTTTCAAAATAAGGTTTGCCTGATACAATAGTGGTTCTTTAAATCAAATTTGTCGATGAGATGTGCAGCCAGAACCTAAACAAATTGAAAGAAAGCAAATATTGTAAGTAACAAATGTGATAAGAAACACACACCTCTACAATCTCATAATAAAGCCAAAATCAGTAATTATGAAATGCTTACTTGCAAATAAGAGGTTGCCACCTAATACTTTCCCATCAAATGATGTGATGTCGTTCTGGGCATCTCCATTCTACCATTTTACGGACATTGTGAAATAGTAGTTATCTTTATATTGAAATGAGGAATTTTGAGAATGTTGTACTCAATGGTCTTTAACCTGATGACCCATAGTAGATTCTCTGTTCGAGTGAAATTTCTTTTAATTTTTAATTTGAATTACTTAAGAAATATTGATTCACAGAATTCATGTAATTGATTTATTACAGCAAAAACAAGCACCCAAGCAGAAGGCATCCCGTGTTACGCAGAAGAGTGCTCCTCGTGTTGGTGGCAAACGTTGAGATTTCTGTATGTAATAAAGTTGTGAAAATATTGAAAGATTTTTCTTTGAACCCTGAACAATGAAACTAATAAACAGATCTGACTTACAGACATGATGATAAAGGGCTCTTGCTTTGCTTTTCAGATAATTTTCCAAACATTTTGTTGCAATTTGAGGTAAAAAAAAGTGTAAAATCCATGAATGAGCTATGAATGAACTTTAATATGCTATTGTATGGTGGTGTTAGTTCAGAAAACCTCCAGCTGAAATTTTGTGAATTTTCCTGAAGATATTAATTTTTTACTTAAGTTATTCTATTGGTGTCTGAAATTGTGTATTCTAAGTTGTCAAGCTAATAAGCAAAAAAAGGTTTTTTCATTCCATTGATTGGGAGAGGACTGTTCTTACTGATATTTCAACAGTTCCTTGTAATGTAAACGATTATACTGATATGTTTAAGCAATTTAAATGCTTTTAACTTTCTCCCCAATCTTTGTACTTTTGAAGTTAAGAGAGAGTATTGTAATGCAGCAGAGAATGGTGATTTTGGATAAAATGCAGTTTGTGGTAAGATTCATTCGTGCACAAGTATACAACATGGAATAAATTTATGGGGCAAAGGCTACAAGGACCAAAATTTCATTATACCTGTAAGAACAGGCACAAGATGAAAGATCTCAAGAAGTGAACTCAAACTTTGGATTGTTCTTCACTAGGAAATCTGTGTTAAGTTATCCTCAAATTGGCTGAACCAACAATAGCACTGATGGGCATCTTGGATTACATACAACTGACATTACAATTTCTGAGCGAAAGACTTGAATAGGCTACTCAGGAATTCTGTTGAGAACATTTGTTGCAGTTCGGAATTATTATTTGAAGCATATATACCATTAAAATTGATGAAATCAGCGAAAAATGCATTAAAAATTACAGGAAAAGGTAAACTAGTTGTGCTATAGAATGACAAAGACTTGTACTAGTTCTCTAAAATTGGTTTGAGTTAAGATTTTCGGTCTTGCCATGTACCAAATGCTATAGACACACTATAGTATTCGCACATGCTCTTGCCAGCTAACGCCACCCAAACTACAATTTTTAAAAATTTCTCAATGTTTCAGTGCCATAACTAGCACTGAAATATCACTTTAAGAAGAGTAAAACCTCACCCAAATTGGCAATTTTCATTGAAAAATTTTTGAGCAGTTTTTAGGAAAAAGGCGTTTAAGCGGTATTGTAAATGCGAAATTTTGAATTTTTTTTTCTTCACCGAAAAGTTGAGTTTTCGAAAACCTTCATTTTAAGACTTTTGAAACTCAAATGCAAAAGTGTTTACAAATCGCTGGAAATGTGCACGTTCACGGTGTGAAATATTTAAAAAAAAATACCCCAAAATGACCTGTCATATTAAACGCTGCCATTAGCACTATCCGTTGGAAAAATTTGGAGCCATTTTTTGAGAAAAATTGCGTTTGAGCGTTTCTGAAAATACGGAATTTTGAGCTAATTATCACAGAAAATTTCTCAAAAATGGCTCCAAATTTTTTCTTCAAAATTTTCCAATGGATAGTGATAATTGCACTGTTTAATATGACGTAAAGTTCATTTTTGTGTTTTTCCAAAAAATACACAACTGCATTTTTTAAAATCTCTCTCACGCCATTAACATGCGCTTTCCATCGATTTGTATACATTATTGCATTTGTGAGTGGAAGTGCATCAAATGACTTCAAATAAAGTTCGAAAACTCAATAGATTCCTGTGAAAAAGAGCTTCAAATTTCGCATTTACAGTAATGCTTAATCGCCATTTTCTTGAAAATGGCTTCAAATTTTTCAATGAAAATTGCTCTTTAGGACGACGTTATACCCTTTAATATTCTTAGAATGTAAATTAGTTTCTACTATTTGGAAACCGAAAAGTTGCGAAAATTTCAAAAAAAATTCTTTGGGCCGCAATAGATGGAAGCAGGCAAGAAGGGGGGACAGTACCAGTCCACACCAAGAAAATTAGAAAACTTTACTACAAGAAAGTCGGTGCCATTCTGTAGCACCTCTAGTTCTAATTTGACTGACCTCTATGAATCTGCCAATAGCCACGCATCGCGGTCCTCCATGAAACATACCAACATTTAGTACTAATTGATTATTCATTAATTACAGCGATTATAAATTAATTACGCTAGCCATTTTCTGAAGAATCGAGTGTCAGCCAACTTCCGATTGAACTACTCACATATTCATATACGAAAAACTGATAATAAGACGGCATGAATTAATTATCAGTTAAGTACTCAATTTAAATTATTTGTTTAGAAAAAATCAATAAATATTTCTGCATATTAAGGAAAATAAAACAAAAATTTTCAATTTATCCATTTATATCTTAATTAGAAAGTCAAAAACCACATAGCTGAAAACAAATTACAATACTAACACAGACTACTGCCAATTGGTTAACAAGTGGTGCTGCATGAGGACACACTTTCTTGCATTATTTCTAAATTTGCAATTTTCGAAAATTCAGATAATTTAACGTTTCTTTGCTCTGTCCGTGGAAAAAGATTGATGAAAGCATTTCGAGCGGTTTTCGAGTAAAAAAAGTATTTATTATTTGAGTTAACTTCAGAAATTGCGCAAAAACTACTAGTTTTTTTAAAATAAGACAAAAGATTAAATATTTTAGAACAGACTTTGTTTAGGGGAACTCTCTATCTTCACTTCTGTAATTTTGAAATATTAACGTTTTTGCAATTTTCTCAGGAAATGAGATTAGCACCACCTTTCTACAGACCTTTGTTACATAGGAGGAAAAAATGAAAGGAAAAACGTGGCGCGGTTTTGAGAAAATGTTTTTTATTAAATTGCATTAATTTTAAGTACAAATTACACGAAAACTACTCCTTTTTTCAAAAAACTGTAAATGACATTTTTTAAAGAGCTGATTTTTTAGAATAGAATTGGTTTAAGGCAAAAATATTTATCTTCAATTTTAGAGTTTTGATACTAAGTTGACTTTTTGCAATTTTCGGAAATATAGAGTTCCCTGGAAATGAAATTAGCACTAACTTTTACTTCTGAAATGTTGCAGAAAAAAGGCAAACGACACGTCTGTGATACCGAAACAGTGAATAATTCTCGACCGTTTGCATAGTAAATTACTTCCTATAACCCTTTCTGTAGTCAGAATCAACGGTTTGTGGGTCCATGATACGGAAAATTTGGTTGAAAGGAAAATGTCTGTCTGTGAACAACGCTGGTTGCTAAACCCTAACCGGCATTTTCTCAAAATTGATATTCCCCGATTGATGTGGCCCCTTGAGTTTGAAATGCATATTTTGGTTTGGGAGAGTTGTTTACATGAAACCTTAATATTTTGTCACAAATGGCTCCACATTTTTTGTTTATTTTTTTTCTCGATGATAGATCTTTAGATTAATTGTTGATTTTTCCTTTTGAATTGTAAATTAGGTCCACTTTAGGTATGTGAAAGAATTAGAGGAAAATGAAGTTTAACCGGAAGAACCAGTCAAAATAAAATGACATTGTTTAATTCTATACACCTTATTTGTTGAGAAGGAGAAATCTTTGGCTTTTCATGATGTTTCACAGTGATTTGAATACTCGAGTGTTCGCAAAACAATGCAAAAGAAATAATAATAATAATCGTATTTCAAGAATTAAGTTTAAGAGTAAACTAGAAAGTAGTTTTTAAGTACCCTTACACGCATATATACTGACCGCCCCTCCCCCCAAAAAAATCAGGAAGATGTTAATGAGACTTCAGTCTGATTCAACTGTTTTGAATTTCTAGTGTATTTTCTGAGGAAAAGAAACGAAAAGTTATTTAGTCTAAAACTGGCAATGGGATTGTAATGTTTGAAGTATGATGCACTTTCTTACAACAGAGGATTGAATAATGTCTGATGTGTGTGTATGTGTGCTTTATATACACACACGCATATATGTTCCGTTTCGTAGTGCAGAATGAGTGACAATTTCTGATCCTAGCGGCGAGCACGCTCGTGTTATCTCAGCGATAAATTTGTCAAGGATGGAACCTTTCAAGCTTTTAGTTTGAGTGTAAACAGCAAAAGACCATTCAGTTATCTAGGAAGCAATGGACTTATTTTCCAAGTGTAGTCTATAACATTTTGTATAATATTGAATTAACTCACCCACGCCTGCGATTATTTTAACAAACCACGGTCACTGCCACGTGACAATAGTTGCGTTCAGAAACTATGAAAAAGGCAAAATTGACAGGATATGCAATTTCGTCATTATCTTATTCTATAATGGCGCACTCTTGTATGTGCGTATTATACATATGTGTTCTTGAGAATGTGTAATGAACGCTCGGTTCTTAACAGATACTGTATAGGCAGCTAAGATGCAAGAAGTGTTAAAAAACTCAATTTTTGGTATTATACAAGACAGTATTATAGATGAAAGCAATAATTTAAAATATGTATTAAAGTCGATTGTATTCTATGTTTTTACCAGTCTCATCCATAAAGGATACGTATTATGAAACAATGCCGACAAACTCTCACTTTCCTTTAATGGTGAGTCGTGACATTTGAATATTCATCGCATGAATTTGAATGACAGTAATTCTGGCCAAGTTTTCCTTTTATGCAGACTATAGTGATTGGTAATTTTCAGGTTTTCTAATGGTTCCCATGAGTTCCTCTTATACATTTTGGTACATTTCCGGATACTACTTACGTAGTATAGAGAAAATATTGTAAAGCTGCAAAAAATAGGCGATTTTTCAACAGAAATGTATTGTGAAGCCTGATACCGAAAAAATGGATAAACGTGTTCCAATACGTAGTAAATTACTGCCTCTAATACACCTGGGAGTGAACTACTTCATTTGAACGGCTTTCCATCTAAAACAGTGACTTATTATCTTATTAACTTATAAAGCTTGTGAGCAATCATACTGGTTTCAATTCTACTGTGAGTTACCAAGAAATCAAAACAGATTTTTTTTCAATTTTAACATTTGTTTATTGTCTATAAACATGCATTTCTATTAAATATGAAACATTTTAATAAAACTGTACACAACAGAACTAAATTGGAATGGAATTGCATATTAGAAAAAATTGAACTATAGTTAGTACCAAATTATAAATGTAAGACAAGATTTTTCATCAGACTTGTTAACCATCCTTGGCCAACCTTGGGCATGACTGCGATCTGCCGAAAAATGTCCCGCGAGCTACTGGTAGCTCGCGATCGACGGTTTGGCAATCACTGATCTAAAGTATCCGTTGCAAATTTTATGGAAGCAGTGACGAAGCTTTAGAAGGCGCATTTGAATTTCTTTCAAAAGGTGGCATTACGTCATACTTACGTTTATTTATTTATTTATTTACGTCAAAAAACAGTTAAAAACTACGTATGACGTGCTATGCGGAAAAGTGAATTGTGTGCACATTTTCAAAATTCTGTGAACCCTACACTAAGTCATATACTACTTAAATTTTGAATTTTCAAAGGGAGAAAAAACAAACAAAAAAACTCCCATGTAATAAAATCTATTTTCAAGGATAAATAAGCAATAAATTTTGAATTTTGAAACATTCATGCCTCATTACCCATGATGGAAAGTACCATCATGCACATTACATCTACGAACTGGTTTTGTCGTTGCCATCTAAGTCGATACTCCGAAAAGCGGATGATTAAGTCAAAGTGGCAGTCACACAGTTTCAAATCAAACTTCTTACATCTGCATATGAGTAGTTAGGGGCGGATTGACGCTCAGGCGCTGGAGGCACGTGCGTACTACTACAAAATTTGTGGACTAAGATTGTCTAAAGAGCCTCTTCGTCGCATGCGATTTTTCTTTTTTTAAAAAATTTGTTTAGTATGAGTTTTTGAACAAAAAGCTTAAATAACTTCTTTAAATACTCGCAAATTAATTTATTAACAGGCAGATAACACTTTTTCTGTCGAAAATTTGACGTTTTCCAGTGCACGATTTCAATATGTTCTCTTTACAAAGTAATAGCTAGAAGTAAAAGGGTACAAAGTTTTATCTTCGCTTATTAATATATAGATATAATAAAATATTCTAAACTTGTGGTGATATAACATCACATACTTTCTTGCATTATTGGAGTAAAGTAAATATTGCAATTTCTGCGTTACTAATACCTCAGCTAATAGACCTACTTGAAATCGTCCAATTCAGTCAATTCAGACAAAGCGCCTGTGATGCATTCTTTTCTATAGCAATCATTTCCTACTTTTACAAATGAAACAAATAGAAATAAATTTAAATGTTATATATTTGGAGCACGTAATCCAGAAAAGTAAAATAATTTCACGTAAGCCTGTTTTGATTAAATTGAAGAGGCTAGGGGTAGGTAGGGATAGGGATTTTTTTATTTTTACTGTGAAGAATCTATTATCCAGAAAGCATTGGGTTATTTAGAATAGATATTCCGGGAGTCCTAGTTTACAAAACTTGAATAAGTTAATATATTGTGTGAGACTTTATCAAACGCATGCGCGAAGTCTAAGAAGGCATTTATGTTGATAAGCTAGAGCGATTTCTTCAACAATTCATAATAGTTGGTGGGTAGAGGAGTGAAGAGGGCGGAATACAAATTGATATGGCAGAATTGCATATATTTTATTAAAGTAGGCGTTTAAGCTGATTAAGATAAGCATTTTTTTTTTTTTTTTTTTTTTTTTTTTTTTTGCAAATGCTAGTAATATATTAATTGGTCTGTACCTTGATGGCAGCTTGGGGAATTTATTGGGTTTTAATAGGAATTACTATTGATTTTTTTCCAACAAGGTGAAGGGGGAAGAATCTGAGCCTTAGGCAACTGTTGAAGATAGAAGTTAGATAAGCAAGGGCGTGTGGTGGAAGGTGATTTAGAGCAAGGTTAGATACGGTAACTACTCCGGAGGAAGATTTGTTTTTGATTTTCTTGATTAATTGCTTTACGTTGGCTGGAGAGATATACTCTATGATATCGGGGCAGTCATTCAGAAATTTTTCTACAGATGTTTTCTCGGGGGACAGGTGAATCTTCTGAGTACGCCGTTTTGAAGTGTGCTGCGAGTGCGTCTAACTATTCCGGGATAGTAAGCGTAATTTTTGCTTCAGTTATAAGCGGGAGGATTGTTTGGATTGGACAGGAGAAATATCGGCAGACTTGCCAGAGGTTGTTCGAATTTTTATCTACTTTGGAGATGAAGAGATGAAATTTATGTCTTTGATACTGATGTTGAAGGCGTTGTGGACTGCTTCCGTAGCGTTATTAAGTTTTGCTTTTAAAAAAGGGAGGCGATGTATCTGCCACTGGCGTCTTATTTGACGTTTGATTTGCGAAATGCGATAACACGTCAAACGAAGTCATTAGAGAGGTTTTGCATTTAACCGAAACGGCTAACGTTAACGGTTATAAATAACGTAACATCGAATCTTATGTGAAGCTCTCTCTTGGTTCAGTAACTCTCCTAGGTTCTGAACCCAACAGCCGCACAAGGCGTCTTTGACGTTGTGTGTACAAATTAATATTGATACATTCACATGAAAACATGTAGGTATTAGTTCATAAAGGAATATTATAATTGAGAACTTTCGAGGCTCTGATGGAGGTCTTTTTGTATATTTCGAATGTTTAAAATAGTTTCTCGATTTTTACAAAATTTAATCACACAGTATTTCAAAATATCCAAAAATGTCTGTCTCTTTAATTAGTTGGTCGTAGAATTCCAGAACTACGACAGGCGATAACGGCATGTAGTTCACATTCATTAAAGATATGTGCAACAGTTTCGTCTGATTTGATTTATTTGGTCAAAAACAGTAAAAAACTGTGTATGATGTATGGGGAAGAAGATTATCTGCTCAGGTTTTTTTTGAGTGCCAGAATCCCATCCCAACATTTTATCGATAAATAGTTGAAATATGAATGAAAGTTAAAACAATAATAGTAATAATAATAATAATAATAATAATAATAATAATAATAATAATAATAATAATAATAATTTTTAAAAGCGTGAGATTAGTAACATTTGGAAAACTAGACATTTTCGTTCCCGAGTTATAGAAAAACTATTTGCAACGGTAAACGAACTTCAGATTTGATTTTTCTGCATTGCTAACAATATAGTAACTCACCCTCCGCTCTACTCCTAACACTACAAGCAAAAGGAGAGCTCAACAAAACGTGCGCATAGTGAAGCCACATTTATGTCCAGAAGCAAAACAAGGGGTCATCTCAGCATTTGCTCAATGGATCAGGGAAACCAGACAATAACCTGATCGAGATGGGGCTCATTGACCCGGAAGCTGTAGTAGGGGAGCAGGAGGTACAGTGAACCATTGGGTTTATTTTTTGTTGTTGTGGAGGGAAAATTTATTTGACCATGTAGAATGTTTGGCTCACTACCTGAGTGCACCTCATGAAGACTGCAAATAGCTGCCTATGATACACACTGTTCTATTTCATATTTTGTCATAAGGTCATACGCAGTTTTAACTGTTTTTGACGTAAAATAAATAAATAAATTGTAATATCACGTACAAATTGCGTGTTTTTACGAAGTAGAAAAACGATCTATACATTTTTTGCATTGTGAAAAACTATTAATTTTTTAAAATCAAGATAATGAATGGTTCTCTACCTTTCAATTACAATGACTGAAGTTATGTTCCTCTTTCGTGATTAACTTCTACATTCAAAATCATATTGAAATGTGTCCATGGAGATCTGTGAACCAACGCCACTGAACACAGCAGGCTAAGCCATCTATAAGAACTTGACTGCATGAAAGTATGTTCCCAGCCTAGTCAGCCAGTTTTGACAAATATTACAGATTCGTAAATAAATAGGCAAGGCAATAGTAAGATTCTAAACTCAAGGAAAAGAGGCTTGCAGGGATCACGTGGATGGCATTTTCTTATTATTCGAATAATTTTCTTTTGCGATCTAAAAGTTTGGGTACTACAGGAAGAGCTTCCCCAGAATATTATGCCATACCTCAGGCGGAAATGTACATTTGCAAAACATACGCAACGAGCTGCATAAAGGCTAACAGGATTTGAAAGAATTCTGAATGCGTAACATAATGAAGTTAATTTATGGTTTAATTCTGATATATGTACATTCCATTTGAGGTTTGACTGAATTGAATGACATAAATTTTGTTACTTTAACATCAACTAATTGCATATTGTTCATTTTCAATAAAGCATATGATTGGCGATTTGAAATGCAAAAATGCATTGAAATAGTTTTTCCTTCGTTTACTATTAATTTATTACAAAACCAATTTAAAACTTCTGAAATTGTGCTTTTTTTGCAAAGAACATTCGTTTCATCGGCAAACAGAACTGTTCTTCTATTTTCAATAAACGAGGGTAAATCGTTTACATATAACAGAAAGAGGATAGGACCTCGGATCGTCCCTTGTGGGACCCCATGCTCAAATGGCAAAGAATTGGAAAGATAAGTAAATAGTGTCCTTTCGTGCCAGCACGGTATTTCTACTCTTTGAGTTCGATGTTTAAAGTTAATGGTTATCCAATCTAGGGCAATACCACGAATTCCATAGAAAGGTAATTTTGAGAGCAAGGTGTTACGATCAATAACTTGAAAAGCTTTCGAAAGATCTAAAAATATTCCAATGGGTGCATCATTTTGGTCCATTGATGATGCAACATCTTTAAGAAAAGAAAAAATTGGAAGTTTTCGTAGATTTTGATTTTCTGAAACTGTGTTGTGAGTCTTAAAACGCTTCGTTTAGAGAAAAGTTTCCATTCGAATGTAGAAAAGCCTCTCTATTATTTTTGGGAAAACTGACAAAAGAGAAATTGGCCGATAATATATAGCACAGGAAATATTCCTGTGCTAAGAGAAGCATTAAAAGTGCGAGTTAACGGGTGTATAAAGGCAGGTGCACAAGTTTGTAATTAACAGTCCGGAAATTCATCTAAACCAGATGAATATGTTTTAATTTACTGACTATTCTGAGGATTTTGTTGGAAGAAATTTCGGAAATAAACATCGTGTCGGAATTTCTTTGGGAAGCGTACTATACTAAATTCTGTGGTTTTAGTCCCTTCGTGAGAACAACCTCAATTCTAGAAAAGTGTTGGTTGAAGAGATTTGCAACTTTTTCCGGATTACTTGCTTCTCTTTCATTATCCTTTAAAACAACATTCTCTACAAGGTATCGAGATGATGTCTTTTTTTCTTTTCATTTTTTTTTACTCGGAAATATATCCGTAGCCAGACAGACGTGTTGAAACAAATTGCACTTTTTCTGTATTAGGACCCAAAAAAATAACACCTTTTCAGAATTAGGGGACTCAAAAACGTGTATTTCTATTGATATTTCGAAACTGACTTTTCGCAGCATTATATAACTTTATCTATACTAAGTATATCGCGCAACTTTTCTTGAACGATGGCTTGGAGGAAAGAGGGTAGAGTGGGGGTATTGGTTACGACATCGGCCACTAGATTTTATGAAGCAATGCCAATCTCTGGAATATCAGTCATGCCTTCGCACCTTTTTCAATAAATCGAGTTCTAATTTTCTGCGATCGATCTGGATCTGTTTTGACCGTTTCTTTAGATATTGTTTAGAAAAATACGACCAGAAGTTCCCGGATTCAACAGTAAATATATTTTCTTACGCGCCAATGAAGATGTGTTTGAAATGTCAGTGCAACGAGTTAGAATATATTAGCCAACTCCGAGGCAGACTATAAAGACCGAGCAAATAGTGATAAGACTAATATAAATAATGTAAATATCGTGTCAGAATTAAGCGTAGAGATAGGAGTAGATGTAAGTTTAAGGTAAGTTAGATATTAAGCACTCCCACTTTAATACATATCTCCCCAATATAAATAAATAAAATTATATAAATACGTATGTATACGAGGAAGTAAAAATTCGTAGTCTGCATGCTCGATAAAATTATTAAGTGCCTGCTTAAAGAGTTGGTCAGATGCAGTCATGTGTCTTAATATCAGACATTCAATTTTCTCTCCAACTTCACTACCCCAATGTGATTCAAATATTGATTAATTAATTTACGCAATAAACCAAACACTATGATCAACATTTATCCAACTTTCATCGTTATGTAGTACATGTCAATAGTACATTATGTTCCTTTTCTCATTTCTAAACTCGCATTTCTCATAGTCATGAATGTCGGCACATTATTCTGTCTTTTTTCTCGTTCTTCAAATTCAAATCCAATTTCTAATAATAAGCGATAAAATGTAGAATATTTGAAATTTGGTAAATGTTTATCATTAACATCTTTCATTACATACACGATTGTTGCAGGAATTTTTTAAAAATAGAAACGCGAGGAATGTAAGGTGTGCCAAAATAGTGGAACTTCAGTTCTCTACTAATTTTATACTTTAATCCATTTAACTTTGTCTTTCTGGGGGTCGATATTTCTTCATTCTCATTTTCCGTTTTCATTCTAAAGGAAGAATGTCTGCTAGTGCCTGTTGCTCTGCAAAATTCATTCAGAGGATTGACTCTGTTTTTGACGTTTTCCTTTTCAGTTCTGAATAGTTTGAAAATGTTTTTACCACTTGTAATTATTCAGCCCTTTCTTTACGATCCATTTACATCTCCTAAAATTGACCCACTACACGATTCATCAAATTATGTACCTACTTTTCTTTACCACTGCGCATCCACCATCTTCACTCACATCCACCAGCAAAAAAGCAACTGACCAGAATACCCAGAAAGATGAAATTCTCGAAAAGGCTTCTTGTGATCATTCGAGTATTTATTTGGATGGTCCCATGTATTGATGACGTCATATAAACAAACACTTTCTTTCAGTCCTACGGGTTACAAACTCTGCATTTGTGCCTTGTCTTTTCATCGCGTCTCCCGACAAGACTCGCGTCGTCCGCGTGCGACTCGACTTCAAAACAGCCATCAAATATAAAGAAACTAGCTGACCCGGCGAACTCTGTTCCGCCTTTACAGCCGGTTCCAACTTTTTCTCGCGTCGCACTCACTGTGAGAAACTGTACTACCCTTGTTGCACTCGTGATAATAAAGCAATTGCAGATTTGTGTTTTTCTCTCAAACAAAGAAGAATTTCAAAAAAACGCTCTGATATTAAATACATAATTAAAAAATCTATTACGTAGCAGAGAGATTTTTTTTGAATTGATTTTTGTTTAAGAGAGAAATACAAAGCTGTAATCATAGGGACCGGCTGTTAAAGGCAATAAATAAGCAGATTTTGGAATTTATTAAGTTAAATTGTTTATTAGAAAATGCAAATAAAAAATTAAGTAGATTAATCATTTATTATTGTTCCTGTATTTTGGTGCATAGGTTGTACTCTTCACTTAAGTACCTTGTGATACACGATATTTTTTGTTTTATTATTAGGCGCAGGTTACAACAGGCAACAATGACCGCTAACATGCGAAATCACGCGAAAACGTGCAAAAACGTACGTTCTCACACAGGAACGCTGTCGAACGGGATAAACAGTATCCTATGTCCATCTCCTGGTTCTAAGCTTCCTGCTCACCAATTTTCAGCCAAATCGGTACAGCCGTTCTTGAGTTATAAATAGTGTAACTAACACGACTTTCTTTTATATATATACTAGCTGACCCGGCAAACTCAGTTCCGCCTTAACAGCCGGTTCCATCTTTTTCTCGCGTCGCACTCACTGTGAGAAACTGTACTATCCTTGTTGCACTCGTGATATTAAAGCAATTGCAGATTTGTGTTTTTCTCTCAAACAAAGAAGAATTTAAAAAAACGCTCTGATATTAAATAGATAATTAAAAAATCTATTACGTAGCAGAGCGTTTTTTTTTGGAATTGATTTTTGTTTAAGAGAGAAATACAAAGCTGTAATCATAGGGACCGGCTGTTAAAGGCAATAAATGAGCAGATTTTGGAATTTATTAAGTTAAATTGTTTATTAGAAAATACAAAAAAAAGTTAAGTAGATTAATTATTCATTATTGTTCCTGAATTTTGGTGCACTCTTCAGTTAAGTACCTTCACGCGAAAACGTGCGTTCTCACACAGGAACGCTGTCGAACGGGATAAACAGTATCCTATGTCCGTCTCCTGGCTCTAAGCTTCCTGCTCACCAATTTTCAGCCAAATCGGTATAGCCGTTCTTGAGTTATAAATAGTGTAACTAACACGACTTTCTTTATATATATATATACTAGCTGACCCGGCGAACTCTGTTCCGCCTTAACAGCCGGTCCCATCTTTTTCTCGCGTCGCACTCACTGTGAGAAACTGTACTATCCTTGTTGCACTCGTGATAATAAAGCTATTGCAGATTTGTGTTTTTCTCTCAAACAAAGAAGAATTTCAAAAAAACGCTCTGATATTAAATAGATAATTAAAAAATCTATTACGTAGCAGAGCGTTTTTTTTTTGAATTGATTTTTGTTTAAGAGAGAAATACAAAGCTGTAATCATAGGGACCGGCTGTTAAAGGCAATAAATAAGCAGATTTTGGAATTTATTAAGTTAAATTGTTTATCAGAAAATACAAATAAAAAAATTAAGTAGATTAATCATTCATTATTGTTCCTGTACTTTGGTGCATAGGTTGCACTCTTCAGTTAAGTACCTTGTGATACACGACAATTTTTGTTTTATTATCAGGTACAAAAACAAACAACGCAGATGATCTTCCGAACCGTGAACATGCCACATATAATTGACCATGGAAAAAACATGGATATTCTAGATTCAAACCACAAACTTTCAAGGATTGGCCTTGAAACTTGAACTTGAACTTTAATGCACCACAATACTCGCAAACAACGTTCATTGGCCCAATGTAAACGCTAGGGTGCAAGCTGTAATCATTGCTGCAATGGTATCGAAACGCTGCTCGATTCAAATCAGCACTTGATGAATTTCTTGTTCTGCTTCGAAAATTATCTATTTGTTGACCTCTGTTGTTCGCTCGAAGATTTTGCATTGTCAACCGAGCCGTTTCACGGGCTGCCTCACGTTGCTCTTGTGATTGAGAAGCACGAAGTCGAGCCATACTAACGTGGTGCTCTTCACGTGCAATTTCTTGTTCTTCTTCAGTCCTTTCATTAGCAATGTTTCGTATCCTTCTGGCATTACGGCTTTGTCGAGAAAGATTCAATCGTCTTGGTCGCGGCATTGTCAATTATACTTCACTTTTTAACACGCTTTTATTAGCTTCATTTGTATCTTTGCTTGATTGCTTGCTTGATCTCCGCTGCAGAACGCTTCTGCACAGAAAACTTAGGCGAAAAGGCGCGAAAACATACGAAAACGCGTGAAAACATGCGAAAACGCATGGAAACGTACGAAAACCCTCGAAAACGTGCGAAAACCCGCGAAATCACGCGAAAACGTGCAAAAACGTGCGTTCTCACACAGGAACGCTGTCGAACGGGATAAACAGTATCCTATGTCCGTCTCCTGGCTCTAAGCTTCCTGCTCACCAATTTTCAGCCAAATCGGTACAGCCGTTCTCGAGTTATAAATAGTGTAACTAACACGACTATATACAGATATAACGGCGAACGAAAGGCGGCTATCATTATCGCCTTCTGTTATCAGTGCGGCGTTACAACAGGCAACAATGACCGCTAACATGCGAAATCACGCGAAAACGTGCGAAAACGTGCAAAAACGTGCGTTCTCACACAGGAGCGCTGTCGAACGGGATAAATAGTATCCTATGTCCGTCTCCTGGCTCTAAGCTTCCTGCTCACCAATTTTCAGCCAAATCGGTACAGCCGTTCTTGAGTTATAAATAGTGTAACTAACACGACTTTCTTTTATATATATACTAGCTGACCCGGCGAACTCTGTTCCGCCTTAACAGCCGGTCCCATCTTTTTCTCGTGTCGCACTCACTGTGAGAAACTGTACACTATCCTTGTTGCACTGCGTACGTGCAAAAACGTGCGTTCTCACACAGGAACGCTGTCGAACGGGATAAACAGTATCCTATGTCCATCTCCTGGCTCTAAGCTTCCTGCTCACCAAATCGGTACAGCCGTTCTTGAGTTATAAATAGTGTAACTAACACGACTATATATAGATATAACGGCGAACGAAAGGCGGCTTTCATTATCGCCTTCTGTTATCAGTGCGGCGTTATAACAATGGGTTACAACAGGCAACAATGACCGCTAACATGCGTAATCACGCGAAAACGTGCGAAAACGTGCAAAAACGTGCGTTCTCACACAGGAACGCTGTCGAACGGGATAAACAGTATCCTATGTCCGTCTCCTGGCTCTAAGCTTCCTGCTCACCAATTTTCAGCCAAATCGGTACAGCTGTTCTTGAGTTATAAATAGTGTAACTAACATGACTTTCTTTTATATATATATATATATATAATATATATATATATATATATATATATATATATATATATATATATATATATATATATATATATATATATAAGGCATCAGAAGACCCTTGGGCGATGACACAAAATAATTTCATTTTACTCAAAATTTTGTCGCTGGAAGTTTTTAATTGGATTTCAAGAACGAAAATATTTCATCGACGATATATTTTAATGCGCAAATTAAAAATTCACACATTTTCATTGACAATTGAATTTTTTAAAGAGACATATTTTGACATGATAAAATGAAAGCATTTCCACCAGCTGACGTAACCGAAATATTGTATCGATTTTTTCCCTAAATAATTCCACCAATGTTTGGATGTTTTAACGATTTGAATAAAAAGGTGTTTGAAAAGTCAATTCTACAGAAATCCAACGTTTTCATTATTTTATTTAAAAAGAAAATGAATGACACATTTTTCATGATTACCATCATGTTCTTCGTCATTTTCCCTAGAGGACGGTTCTTTCTTCTTACTTTTGCAACAATCGATTTGGCAACTGTACGAGATTCTTCCGTAAGAATAACATAGTCCATAAGTGCCCATTTTGTCTTCACTATGTGAAAATGAGTATAGATCTCATTTTTAAAGTTTGTCCAAGATTCATTTATCTAAGACAGTTATGTGGATTTAATCATGAAGCAATACTTCAGTCTCCCGAAGATCAAAATAGTATAATTAACTTCTTTAAAGCCCCAAATATTTTTTTGACATTTGTCACCATTGTCGCTTGTAAATGTAACTTCCACTTTGTATTATTTTACATTGATTTCATATTATATCCAATTATTGTGTGGTGAGTTAGCTTTGTATCCAATTGTGATATTAAGCTTGAATAATGTTGTATCTGTAATTTTGTTATGTATACGTAATAGTCGCTAATAACCACGATGTTGATGCGACTATAAATAAATTAAACTAGAGGTGCTACAGAATGACACAGACTTTCTTGTACCAAATTTTTTTTAATTTCCTTCGGGTGGCCTGGCTTTGAGGTCTTGCAACAGTCTCTGAAGAGCTGCCATGTATCGTCGCTCAAAGTAGTTGTCCCCCTTTTTTTACCATTTCTCAACAGTTTTTTGCTTTCCTAGTAGTACAACCGAATTATTACTTCAAGAATATTAAAGAAGAGTAGAAAGTCGTCCTAACTATGTTTTCATGAGAAATTCGTAGGCGTTTTTGAGAAAATGGCGAATAAGCTTTACTGTAAATGAGAAATGTAAACTCTTTTTCACAGGAATCAGTTGAGTTTTCGAAAAACTTCATTTGAAGTAATTTAAAGTGCTTCCACTCACAAATGTAACAATGCATACAAATTGATGGAAATGCCAATGTTAACGGCGTGAGAGGTATTTCCAAAAAAAATTTCATTTGTGTATTGAATAAAAACAAAAGAATACCCCAAAATGAACTTTACGTCTTATAAAACAGTACAATGAGCACTATCCATTAGAAAAATTTGGAGCCATTTTTGAGAAAATGGAGTTTATGTGGTTCTGAAAATGCGGAATTTTGAGCTCATTTTTATAGAAAACTGTTGTTTTCGAGAAACCTTATTTGACATTATTTAAAGTGAATGTACTTATAAATATAACACACGTAAAGAATTCGCTTCTAATGTAAATATTACCGACATGAGAGTCATGTCAAAAAAATTATATTTTTGTATTTTTGAAAAAAACAAAATAGAGCAATGTGGCGTTTACGTCATCGGATAGGGTGCATTTGGTACTAATTCTTCCAAAAATTTAAAGAAAAAATAAGGAGCCGTTTTTGAGAAAATCTTGTTTTTGTATTTTTTTAAAATTGCAAATATTTCTCGCTCTACTGCACGAAAACTACTAAGATTTTCCAAAAGATGTACATGACCTTTATGATACAATTATTTACGGACAACAAATTGCGTTTGAGGGGAAAATCTTTATCTTCAATTATATAGTTGTAGAAAGACGCCGGAGATAATTCAAACTTTTGCAATTTCAGAAATTTCAGAGTTAACCGTGAAAATCGGACCAGTGCCACATTTATAAGCGTACTTTACTCTCGTATTACAAGAAATTTAAAGACAAAATTTGAAGCCGTTTTTTGAGAAAATTTTGAAAATGTCCGGGGAGCTTCATGTAAAGTACCCCCAAATATTAAAGAATATTTTTCAAAATCTCAAAGCTTCAACTAGAGCCAGATCGACATGGCTTTCTTCTATTTGGAAAAGATTGTACACGTGGTTTAGGCGTTAGCAGTGTTCGCAAATGTGTCCTTTATGAAACCCGAGAAACACAAAGTTCCTTTCCCCACATATACCGGTTTGCTTCTCTATGTGAGACCAGTGGCGACTCGTGCTTACGTTGCATAACCCCCAGAAAATCGGAAAATTCTCATAATATCTTAGGAATGTACATTTTCCTTTTAATGACATTCAATATTCAAGATATTGCAGCAATATCGATGAATGTAACATCAACCAAAGAGCATCGAACTGGCGCTCTCACCGATGTCTGGTGCCGTGCCAGGAATTGCACCGCGCACTTGGCTCTTGGCTGCATTACTGGGTTTATTGACTTACTCTTTGGCCCTTCGATTTAACACGGGAAACATGCGGCCTTCAGGTGACGCAACCAGTCTAGGTGGCGCTGTCTGGCGCTGCGCGGCGACGGAAGGAGTCTCAGGGGAATTCCCATATTCTGTCTTCGCCTGACTCGCTGCAACATAGTTTTATGAATTTCGCTTGTTATGGAAAGTACGGGTGACTGAACAAAGTGACTGAAAGAAGGCAGGGATTAATGATCTAACTTGTGTCTCAACCCGATCTCAATTGCGAAAAGTGTTCCGACAATACTATGGTAACTGTTTTAAAAATTACTTGAAATGCGAGTTACAGGCTAGAACAAGGCTCTGAGATGAAGTCTTGACGAACCAAGGGAAGAAGACCTGAATATTCTTAAAGATAATGCCAATCATTAGGAACTAATAAAAGACTAATAACTTAATAAAAGACGCACTAATATCATTTGTATATGTAGTAGATGCCTATGAAAACCAGGGCCTTCGAAACCTAGGCGTCGGTGAAAATTCACTCCGTATTCCAAAATATTAATTTTCATTTTCACAGTAGTATTAATTACCTACTTTTCTTTTTCCACATAATGTAAATCGATTCACAAGGCTGCGAACTTATTGGTATACAACTTTATTGGATGTCAATTACATATAGTTAGTGAGAGAGGGAGGTTAAGTGGAGTGCCATTTCAGCCATCTAGGCACATTTTGCATACTAACGGCGATACCACGAATCCCAGAAGAAAAACGAATACATAAAATGTGCCATTCTATCCTCTTTCATTTCATGTCAGGTTAATACTTACGAAAACTAGGCAGTTTTTCAGTTACATTGCGAAAAAGGGGAATTATTCCCGTTTTTCATGTTCTTTGCTTAATATGCATCACCAAATTTCGTGGTGCTCTCACGACTGAACTCTTAATTGGAGGGGAAAAGCTTAATGACGATAATTGTAGATAATTTTATCATCTTTTATTTCATACAGAGGTATTATTTACGAAAACTGGCTGAATTTTGAGTTATTTTGAAAACAAAACTGAAAAAAGTGATAATTTTAACACAATTTTCGCTTAGAAAACGTGTTTCCGAACAAAATGCTCGTTGGCCAACCTAATATTCGTGTTCAGCGACCCAAAAAACTTATAGGAACCAAATTTAAAAACTATACCGCTACTTGCTATTTTTGAGCACCATTTGACTGGACTAAGTGGATTGGAAATAAATAACAAGATCTTGACAGTTTTTCAAATAACGGTGGCAAGCTTTATGGCGGTTTATTTAAAAATAGAAATGTCAATTAACGAAAATATAACGTATTACTACGAGTTCATTTCGTCTTCACCTCGTCGAACAGAAAATCACCTCCGCGTAATGGAAAGGTACTTCCAGGTGTTCTGACACGTCATCTAACCTACCGCCTCTCAACCTGTTTTTGATTTTTTTACGTAATTACGCAGTGAATGAACTCGATAAGCTTGAGCTTTATCTCGCTTTACCTCTTGACGGATTGCGCGAGCGAATCACCTATTGAGCCCTAATTTGTCCGATTGCGGTTGAGCCGTTGTCGTTAAGAGCTTTTTACGGTTCGTTTTGCTTTAAAAAGAGCGTTTGAACCAGCCGATGCCTGAGGCACCGTCCGTTCATCCAAGGTCAAACGAGGAAAGTGATCCCAATGTGACTGCAACAGGAATCAGTAGATAAGGAAACATGACATGTTAGAGACCATATAAAACAGCCGGAGATAACTCATTACAATCCAGTGTTTCCTCAGACAGTGAAGATGGCTCCTAAAAACGAGAAAATTGGAATTGTTGGCAGGTGAGATTCTTTAGTATTGAGTTATTTCAATGTTTAATTAGGAGAATAATGCTGTTTCATATTAGTTCCTTAAAACACTTCAGCTTTTTTCTAACCTTTCTTTAAACACCAATTTTCTGTTCAATTTTACATAATTTTATTCTTGTATTTAGTGGCATCATTGGCCGAAGCTGGGCCATGCTTTTTGCTAGCGTGGGATATAAAGTCAACATATTTGACATTGAACAGAAGCAAATTGACTCTGCTTTAATTGAAATAAAAAAGGAAGTGAAGAGGCTTGAATCACAGAAAATTCTTAGAGGAACACTGTCTGGAGACGAACAGATTGCATGTGTCACTGGTAAGTAACTGAGATGCTGAATGGAAGTTTTGGAACAGATTCTTTTTTCAGAATCTGTATTTGTACGGGGAGCTTTAAATAATTGTATGGTTTTTTCTCATTTTGGAAAATATAAAAAAATTCTCAGATTGTTAAATGTCCAAATTGTTTTACTGAAGATGGAGAGGAAACAATTAAGACATAAAATTAAAAGAAAATGTATTTATCGTAAAGTTATGAGTATTATTTTAGAGGATTTGCTTTTTCTCATCAATTTGTTGTTGTTGTAAAACAGTGTATTTTTTATTCCCATTTATGCTCAACCATTTAAATGTGTAAATATTAAATATCATATATATGATATTATTATGATATATTTAATAATATTGTATATACATTGCTGCATTTAAAACAATTTTGAATTTTTTATATTTATTTTCAAAATTTAATTTTTAAATGTAAGTATTATAATTATAATAAATTAATTTTTAGTAGTAGTAGTAGTAGTAGTAGTAGTAGTAGTACTAGTAGTAGAAGCAATTGTATAATAATTATATAAATAATTATATTGTTAATAATATTATTAATAATAACAATAACAACAACTTAGGAAAATAAATACCTAATTATAAAATATTGATTTATTTACCTCTAAAATTGTTATAAAAGACATTGATATCTAATGCCCTTATTGATTGGAAAAAGATTGGATATATAAAAGAAACAAAATATTCAGTTCATTCTATTTCAGTTGAAGCAGTAGCTAGTTGTTAAAATGGTGGAAGATGATTTGAGAAAGTAACATAGTACTGATCTTATTTCATTGGTTATTTGATCTAATTATTTTTAAAGCACATTTCATTAAGAATGTGACTCAATCATATTTGATTTAAAATGTATGTCCTAAAGAAAGAAATGGGCTAAAGGCAGATCTTCTGGAGAATCCTTTATAAATGCTATTGAAATGATCTGAATCAAAATATTATTCATTTTTAATTTTTTTATTAGCAATTGTTTACTTAATATAGGATTTCTAAATTGTTCTTAATGTACAATATGTCTTCTGAGTTGTCATATTCTGCCTATCTTTCTTGTCTTTCTGTCCACACCGCTTCAGATGTCTTCGCTTCAAAGAAGTTCTTCATGACTAAGTTATTCCTCCAGTCTCTGTTGATTAGTCTTACGACTACATTATGTATATTTAATAAAAATTATGTTATTTACAGTGGATTCATGAACAAACAAAAGATATCCACTAAAAAGAATCTAATTGAATATTTCGTAATTGTTCATTGTTGCTTTGAATTTCTCTACTAACCCAACAAATGAAAATACAATAATGAAAATTTGTAGGGATGCAGGTAAAAGTAAGCAAAATTCATTTCTGCATTCTGCAGGAGAAGGGTGTAGTCCTATTGGTCCCTCATTTGGCTACTGCCTCAATTGATTTATTTGTTTTTGTGCATTCTTGGTGATTATTTGGTTTCCAAAGGGCACTCAGAGTATAGAATATAAATTTGTTAAATTGGAAGACAAATCATTGATAATTTGTTTAGACAGACACACAGGTATTGACCATTAATGAACTCGAGATATTTTAAGACATTTACACTGCCACCCACTTGCGATATAAAATTTCTCTTCAATGAAATGTGATACACTTCTCATGTGTTTTGCTTCATTTCTTGTACTCCAAATTATGCACTTGATATGGAAGAGGATTCGCTTTTCAACCTCATTCGATTTTAATATATAAAATCCATACGTATGTATTTTTTTGTGACATCAGGAAATACATGTGATGATGTAATGACACATTTAAAAAATGTTTGAATATTGTGTATTTTGAAGTGCTTTGTTTATTGGTATTTTATGTAACTGCAAACGAGTTAAGTCCTCTTTGATTTCCACTTGATTGATAAGGATGGACGTGTATCTAATATGATGTAAATGTGTGAGATACAATTGTAATTTATCAGGTGTCTCTTCAAACTTCAGCTTATCTTTATAAAGTGGTTCATATCTTCATTGCAAACTGTCCACTTGTATACTGACTGTTTTACTAATATTTCAAAATTTTGATTGATGATAATGAATGACATGTCTTCTCATCTCTTTTTAAGATACATCACTTATGTGGTTTCTGCTTATTGGTTTTATTTGGTATTTATTTTCCTGCATTTTGTGCTTGCAGTTTGCCATTATTTGAATGAATAAAATATACAAATTAATTAACAAAGTGCATGTAAGCAATCTGTAACCTAATTGACCACGTTAAAAATTGAAGTAGCTGTGAATTGTGACATTTCATAACAAAACAAAACACACTGACATTATGCAGTATATTTGTTTCAATTCTTCCACTAAATGGTGTGTCAATTATGTGAAAATTAAACTATAATAGCTGACTAATTCAAAACTATCAATAGTTCAAATGTTACTCAGTGTAATTGATTCACCATTTAGTGAAACAGTCATATTGTTTACTAGTGAATTTTGTTTTGTTATAAGTTGTAATAAATCAATGCTATTTTATTTTTCAAATGGTCATTAAGTATAACAGTTTGCTTCAGTGCACTTTGTAAATTAATTTGTACATTTTATTAATTCAAACAATGGCAAAATGTAAGAAAGGAACAAAATGTAGGAAAGTTTTGATGAAAAGTAGATTAAAAGTTTTGATTTAAATGAATAAGCAGGTTGTAAAAAAAAAATTGATTTAATTCATGCCACTTCATTTGCAAGTTCTTTTGGTGACTTAAAACAGAAATTGCCTATTTAGCCCCTATGTAATAAATTGGTTTAGCAATGAATTGTTGTTGGCATTTACATAATTGAAATGATTCAATGCGTTGTCATTGCCAACAATCCAGTATTGTTGGCAATGGCAATGCCTTGAATCATTTCAACCCTGTATAATAATACTGAAAAGTGCACAATGTACATAATTTTTCTCTTTTCTTTTTGATAGAGAGAATATGGAGGATGTCAAAATGTTATGTTCTTACTGTTCAGTCACTTTCTGTCTGCCTCTTTATCATGTTCACTACCACACTGCGAGTTTCACCAGTTCCATAAGTTCTTTTTATTCTGTGCTGAGCTTGGAGATGAATGTGTTCCTTTTTCCGCATTGTAAGGCATGATATCTGTCACATAATTCATTGCACCATTCACACACACACACACAGATTGTTTGGTTCGTGGAAACTTTTTGCATTACACATTTTATGGTGAAATCCATGCACTGCAAACTTTGCTACCAAATGTCCTAGGTCATAACCTCTTCCCATCCATTCTCTTGTGGTCATTGTATAAAATTCTTCCTATATTTCTTTCTTTTTCTCTCTTAGTTCCTTCATCAATTCTTCGAGGTGTGGTGTGTTTGGTGGCAGCATTTGGCATCGCAGTTCTTCCACATAAAAGGACTCTTGTTAGCTCATTCACTAGTCATGAAGGAGTAAACTTGGTACTCCTATAGCTTTCTTTAAATAGCTCCTATACCTTTCTCTATTTCTTTCAAATATCTCTTGTTCATTCCCAAATGACCTCAAGTCCGTGTGTAATCACCGGAGTTATTTTCAATCTGAATAATTTTATTGCTGTTTCTAGATAAATTTGTCGTAAGTGTGAGATTTCATTCATTGCAATCATTGCTGCAGAGGTTCTCTCTTTGATATGTTTTCAGAAATTGGTTTTGAGGGTTTGTAGAATTACACCTAATACTTAAATTTGTTTACAATTCCCCAATTTTTCCCATTAAAGTTGATGTCATTCTGGGTGATGAGTCTACTCCTCCTCTGTGTACCATAGCTACTGTTTTATGTTCATTTATGGTGAGGTCGTTCTCCAAGGACCATTTAATTAACTGATTGAAGGTGTTGTGTAGCTTCGTCTTCATTCCTTGAGATCAGGACCGTGGCATCAGCATATATATAAATATTCACTCCTCCTGTTAAGATAGACTTTACGTCACAGGTTGCTACATTGAATAATAGGGGGCTGATGGGATCTCCTTGCAGCACTCCTACTGATTGATCGGGAGTGGTAGCTCAGTGCATCAACTGATACAGGGCCTCTGACCAGGAGGTCCTAGGTTCGAGTCCTGGCGGTGGTAGGATTTTTGACTCTAGCTTTTCAGCTTGGTCGAATTCAGTCGCTGTCTGGAGGAGAATTCTAGCGGCTGGCTGCTCTGATTGGTAGTTTTCCGTGGTTTCTCCGATCAACACCAGGCGAATGCTGGAGCAGTACCCTACCAAACGGGCCACGGACCACGCGCGATCTGTCCGTCCTCTTCCTTGTCCTATCCTCTCCCCTTACACACACACTTACACTAACATGCACTACACTACCACATATTCCAGGAGACCGGTCAGGAGCTTATAGCTTGTCCTGGCTGGGGCGGTGCCCCACTGGTGGGAGAGTCCTGTTTAAGGGGGAAACCCCACTAGCTGACAGTAGCTCGGTGCCAGATCTCGCCATCCAGCAGGGGAAGATCACCGCTGTTTCCCGAGAAAAGAACATGCACTACACTAACGGGACTAAATCAATCAATCAAAATCCTACTGATTGTGTTATAGGCCTTGACATGGTTATGTTGTCACAGATTCTTATATCGGTTCTGGTGAGAATACTTGTTATGAGTCTTATGATACTATTGCTCCCAGTGATACCTTCCAATTTATCTAGAAGCAGGCCTCTGTTAATAGAGTCAAAAGCCTTCATAAAGTCTATAAAAACAGCATATAGCACTTGCTGCGGTTTTAGAGCTTCATGTATATCTCCTAAAAGGCATTGTCTCGCTTGGATAGTGGACCTTCTGACTCTAAATTCAAACTGTTCCTCATGTATGCTCTCCTCTACTAACTTTGCAAATCTGTTGATGGGTAATTTGATGAGAGCCTTCAGCAGTGTGGATTCTAGTGTGATTCTATAGGAGTTGGGATCACTTATGTCTTCTTTCCCTTTATAAAGAATTTTAAGTCTTGATTCTCTCCATCTTTTTGGTATATTCTCTTGATCCAAACATCTATTGAACAAGTCTGTTATTGCCCCATTCATATGTCTCCAGCAGGCTTTTAGGTGTTCATTATATGTATGGTCTGGACCTCTGGCTTTCCTCTCTTTTGCTTTACGTATTACTTTTTCTACTTCGTTTAGTGAGAATGGCTCTATGTGCCTGTTGATGTCGTCACAGTTCTTTCCCTCTGGTCTAGTTTCTTTTGATTGCAGGACTTGTATGAAATGAGATTCATAAAGTCTATCTTACCATTGTTATATGCCGTGGGAATTTTGGCTGTTTCCATCTCAATACTTTGAAAATGTTTTCTGCTTGACTTATTAACTTCTCTTCCTCTGTCCGCTGGTATTAATCTTTTGCCTCTTTAATCATTTCCTTATATTCTTTCCTCTTTTGCGAGTAATTTGCTAAGGCATCTGTTGTGGAGTTGTGCCTAGTTTTGCACAGGGCTTTTGGACTTCTCTTCTCATAACACTGCCTGTCGAACCACGGTGTTCCCTTCCTGTAGATGGGTTTGTGAGGTACTGTTGCCTTATGAATTATGTCTTCTATGAGTCAAGTTGTGGTGTTAATATCCCCCTGCTGAATGCATTCTGCAGCTTTAAGAATGGTACCCGAGTATGCTTGTAGCTTTCCTGTGTCTACTTTCCTAGGAACTGGTATTGTGATCCGCGGTAGTTTTGCTTGGTTCCTATTCTTCAGTTAAAATATAGCTTCTAGTGGCAGATGTGTCCTTAGTACTACATTGTCATTCACTTTTGCGTAGGCTTTATCAATTCCTATCATGTTGCTGAAAAAGAGGTCAATTGTACTAGATCCATTTGGGCCTACACATGTTTTCTCGCTTCTGTCATTTAGAAGGGTGAAACCTTCCATTTCTAGATACTTGATGACAATGGTCACTTTCCTGTTTATAGTGTCCGCTCTACAGTTTAATTCCCCCGTCAGCATTACAAACTCCTTTTTGTTTACTTGTTTGAGTGTTGCACTAAGTTCATCCAGTACGTTAGCCTCTATATAAATCTAAGCTTGCAGGTAATAATCTGAAAGTAGTCACATTTTGAGTTAAAATGTTATGAACAAATTGTATTTTATAATTTAACATTTTTATACTCAAAAATGTTTTTGTAGGTTGTACATCACTAGCAGAAGTAGTTAAGGATGCAGTGTTGATTCAAGAATGTGTGCCAGAGAATGTGGATTTGAAGAAGAAATTGTATGCTGACTTGGATAAAGTGGTTGATTCTAAATCAATTATTTCAAGTTCTACTAGCACATTCTTGCCTTCTCTTCTGTCTGATGGAATGAAGCACAAAAGCCAGTTTGTTGTATCCCATCCTGTACGTAAAACATGATTTTAATTTCCATACAATTATTTTTATATCAAAATTAATTATTATTTTTTATCTTCAAATACTTTTGAATTTATGAACTTATGAATATTTTCGTACATAATGAATATTATATGTAAAATACTTATTATTCCTTTTGTTGTTTATTTTTATACATGAGCTATTAGAAACCTACTTATAAAAATCAAAGAATTATAAGAAGGTGCAACTTATTCTATTAATAAAAAAATATTTGTTTAGCAGTAAACTGAATTTATTTTCATTTCTGATACATTTATTTATTTTTCAAAAAAAAAAAATTATGTGCTTTTGTTTGTTTTCCATCAAGGTCAATCCTCCATACTATGTACCTCTAGTGGAAATAGTTCCAGCTCCATGGACAGATGCTTCTGTTGTCCCTAAGACAAAAGCCATTATGGAAGAAATTGGACAAGTTCCTGTGTGTCTCAATAAGGAAGTTCCAGGATTTGCATTGAACAGAATACAGTGAGAATATTTATTATGAAAGATTGCCAATGAATATTCTGTATATTCAGACAATGATTTTGTATTCTGACATTTTATTTTTTTGCAGATACTGCATTCTGAATGAAGCATTTAGACTTGTAGCAGATGGAGTTCTAAATGTGAAAGATGTTGATAATGTCATGTCTGAGGGATTAGGAATGCGATATGCATTCTTAGGACCTCTTGAAACTGCACATTTGAATGCTGAAGGTTAGCATAATTTTGTTTTTAATTTGATGCATTCCTAAGTTTTTACATACATTACAATTTTTACTTTCTTCATGAAAATAAAACATGAGGGGAAAAAAATAGCTTCTTGGTTAACGACTTATCTCAATCAGGTTGTTCATCCAGTTTGTCTTGATAAATTGAGCAAATTCTGAGATCATTCCTTATTTTCCTTCTGGACATAAACATAGATTCCCTATGCACTCGGTTTGTTTAGCTGTCCTTACAGTAGTTGTAGAAGGAATAGAGCCAGGGTTGTAGGTTGCTTTTTTGTTAGCAAAAGTATTAAATCAAATCTGTAGAATTCATTTATTAATACCAGTTTCAAAATGTTGCTAACCACACTTTAAAGGTACATTACAATACTTACTATGTTTTCATGAAACTAAAACTAAATAGAAAAAGAAATAAAAATCTTTACTTAAATTCGTTCAAAGAATTGGTCTCCCTGACTGGGATTCAAACCCGAGCCTTCTGGTTTATGCCCAGCTGCTCTAACCACTAAGCTACCGAGACAATTCACTGGATTGATTGTCTCGGTAGCTTAGTGGTTAGAGCAGCTGGGCGTAAACAAGAAGGCCGAGGTTCAAATCCCAGTCGGGGTGACCAATTCTTTGAACTTATTTAAGTATTAAAATACATAGTTACTCAGTAACAAAGTCACAATTTGGATAGCTTTACGTATGCAGAACATATTCTCTGATCGTAAGTGCATCCAACAAGGTGACAATTACAAAAATCATTGTTTAGTAAAAGTGTGGAGTGGGAATTCTGGAACTGAAGAAAATTTGTACAGATTATAGTTCTTCCCCCAGATTTCACACACAGTTTTTTTTTAATTGTTTTTTGATTAAAATAAATCAAAATGAAAATTAACTACTATTGCTACCACATCACATTATTTCAAAATTTGCAATTTTTGAAAATTCAGGGAGTTAAATGAAAATGAACCCATGCCATTCTTTTAAGCGTCCCTTCTATCTGTGGAAAAAAATTTGAAGAAAAAGCTTGGAGAGGTTTTTGAGAAGTCTTTAAGGAATAGATTTCATTAAGAAAAAATCTCTATCTGCAATATCATAGTTGTAAGAAGACACTCAAAAAAATTGCCCTTTTGCAATTTTCAAAAAAATCTGGGATTATAGACTTGCACCATTCTCTTAAGCATTACTTATGCTATCCAAGGACAAAATTTAATATAAAAATTTTGTCTATCTTGAAAATGTCTGAGGGCTTTTGAGTAAAGTAGCCCCCAAAATTAAAATATCGGTTTCAAATTTCAAGGGATGCGACATTTCAGATTGATTGGGGAAAAACAATTTTGTAGAAAATAGGCTGAACAGTTTAGGTGCTAGCATTTACCACAGACAGACCTATCAACTGATTTTTCGGTATCAAGGACCCCACAAAACATGGATTCTGATTTCACACATTTTAGAGAATTTTTTTTCTATACGTAGCAACTGAATTAATCCAATTCTTCGTTCATAAGAGATTTTCTGCCTAAAATTTGCCATTTTCCGGTGCACAATTCTTCCAACTTCTCTTATTAAGTACCCTCATAATGGTGAGAAAGTAAAAATTTGTTGTTGTTTTTTCCCCAGTTTCTTAAATTCTTTTTTAGGGTACAATACTTAATCACATTTAAAGTTGTACCTGCATTTGCAGTATGTAAAAATTAATGACAGAATTTCTCAGCCTGAAATAAATGAAAAGAAAAAGGAAGTGGGAAAAAAAAATAATTCTGGTACACCTTATTAATTTATCTCTTAGGGAGAAAAAAAAGTTACTTCTTTCAAGATTTGCTGTGGAGTGTACATGCAATAGTATTGTAGATATTTTGAGTCTTTTGGCCATACATCTGAATATTGATTGTTTTGGTGGTGCTTTGCAGAATTAAAACTGTTCGAAAAAGAGGAACAAATTGAAAATCAACCTGATGTTAAAATTGTTTCTTATATTATTTTTCAAAAGAATACTAGAAAAGATAATTTGAAGACTAGGATTGTCAACAAGTTTCTTTTTTGTTCCTTGGATGCAAACAACTTACTCCTATATTTGAGTAGAACAAGCATATGAATTATAGTTTTGTTTCTTTTTTATTTTTTTCAGTTTTTAATATTAATTATCAAATTTGTCTTGCAGGAATGAAAAGCTATTGTGAGCGCTATTGCAACTCTATGTGGAATGTGTGCCAAACATTTGGGCCAACTCCTAGATTTGAGGGCCCTGTTGTTGATGTCATGAATGAGCAGTTGTGTGCAATGACTCCTGTTGACAAACTCCAAGACCGCAGAGTTTGGAGAGATACTTGCCTCACTCACCTTGCTCAACTCAAAAAGAAAATGAATAATTGAATGAATTGTGTACAATTGTATTTGAATTTTACATTTTAAATGTTTTGAAATAAATTCTTTTATTTTCAGAAGCATTACATTTTATTTTAGGTTTTGTTTGTATTTCTGTTGAAATTTATGCAATAAACTAAAATACATTGAATTTATCCAAAATCTATTTATTTAATTTCACAAAGTATGTATTATTTTTTGCATGTTTATTTTATTTAAAAAGTCTGATTAAAATAGATTGATAAAATTAATTTAATCTAAATGCTATTTGTCTACATAAAAGGTAACACTTTAACAACGTAATTTGATATTAATAAACCAGAAATTAGAAAACAAATCTCTAACTTGCTTTAGAATCTTAACAAATCTAGAAGAAATTTAACAATAACTTAACAAAAAAATAACCAAATATATAAGGTTAATATTATGTCATTTCTCACTAACGTTTTCAAAAGATGTGAAAGAATTATTTGAATTAAAGAATTCTAAGTGATCTGATACGCAATATTCATTTAGATATGAATTAGAAGACAGAAAATTCATGAGAAACATTTAAATTTTCTTCCTGAAAATCAATAGTACAATCAAAATTAATTTCGTTCAAAGATTGTGAAGACACAGGGTCCCAGATAAATTCTATTGAATCAGTCTTGGATGCAAAAGGGTATTTTGATGGTAAAATTTGTGAGTTTTCCTTCCTTGACAAATAAAATCTATCATTAAATTCAGCATTATTTTGGTAATCAGAATTATGATTATCAAATAGGTTTGATTCAAACTTATCAGTTTCTATTGTTAATCTATCAAATACATCTTTGTGATCATCAGACCCGAATTGGGTTTGTGAAAACTCCTCTAGTCCTGTCATATCATTTTTCTTCATGTCTTCTGTTTTAAGAATTTCATCCTCTAAAAAGAGATTTTTCTCTTCACTTTTATTATATGCAATTGAAGAATTTCTTGGAAAAACATCAAGTTCTGAATTGGCTGTATCTTCTGTAAACCCAGTAGTTTGTGATGTTTTACTGTAAGTACAATGAACTGTTTCAGAGACACTACCTATATTCATATTATATGCAATTTGTTACAGAGCTGAAAATACCTGCTATTTCTAGCATAAGAATTTTTCAACCACATCTTGATTGATGATGACACAACATCATGTTTTGTATGCCTTGAATATTGAGAGTATGGATAAGTATCTCTTTGCCTGCAAAATACAATTATTGAATTACGGAAAACACAACTTCTCAAAATTACAGAAATGGCTATTTACTAACATAATTTTAGCTGAAACTGATAAAATATCGTCTTGAGATTTTGATGGAAAGTTAAGTTGTTTTTTTTCTTGGAATCTTGTCTCTGGATCACGATATGCAGTCTGAGATATCAGCATTCTAAGCGGCAGCTTCTGGTATCTACTACTGGATTTTGTATTATCAACTGGACAGTTGTTGATAGGACTAGAGAACTGTATTTCTCCCTGAAATTATATGATAATTTTGCAGAAATATGGAAATTCCATACAAATCATTTAGCAAATTACTAGAAAAAGGAAAGCACACCTTAATACTTTCTCTTCTAGCTGGTTCAGAGAAAATAATCATACTTGGGTCGTGGCCTCTTACCCTCAGAGCTTCATAATGATCAGATTTATGCATTGTTTTCATTTTTACTTCATAACTATGAAAACTAAAAGTAAACTTGGCTTCTTGTTTATTACTCTTGCATAGTATTATTTCACTTTCGTATGAGGCGCGAATTAGACAGACTATTAGAAAAAGAAGTACGAAATGCACATGAGCAGGGATACCAAATGGCATTTTTACTCTAATTAAAACTTAATAACTTTATCTTCGATTTTATTATATCCACTTATTATTTAAAATTATTTACACTAGTTTACCAGGTATATATTTTACAGTCCAATAATAATTATGATATTGGGTCCGGTTCGTTTCCGTTATTGCGTTCACTTGTTCACACAGGGTTACCATCAACTGTGTGGTTCCATCACCGAGTAAACAATAATATTCTGATCAGAGAGTAAAATATTCCAGGGATTGAGGCAAGGAATTGGCACAGTACAGAGAGTGTGTATATAGGCAATGAATGATGTTTGGTTGGTGGGTAAAATGGTAGCTGGTGGCAGCACTACATTGAAAGTGGAATAGCGAAGTTTTAAAGTTTTATTCTGAACCATTCCAAACTGTTCACTATGTAGTGCTTTTAACAGTGTAGTTGCACTCAGGAGTTTGTTTGACTGTTTTAAATGTGCTATTGTAACGTGTTTTGAGACAGGTCGTTTGTGTACTACTCTCTCGGAGACAGCATCTCTTCAAGAGTTAAATTTCGAATTTATTGGGACTGAAAAATATTTTTGGAATATATGTATGAACTCAACTGCTTAAACAGATGTATATCATTCTTGTAAATATTTGCTAAAGTGTACCCCCCATAAGTACATAAATACTTAGAAAAGCTGGTCGTTGACATTTGAGCTTTATTGCCTGTGCTGTGACATTTGAGCACTTTGTATTATAAACAAATTTAATTATATTAATAAGAAAGTATTGTCGTGACGTAAGTGGCCCATCTTTACAGGTTGGGTATTTTCTTACAGTTGAAATCCATTGTAATGGTTTTCTGAATGAAATTTTGATAATTAAATAAAATTGTGTGAAGGTTGTAAAGGACTATGGCTCCAGTGCCATTAGAAGGACATCAAACTCCTGTGGGCAACAATGTCCCACAGGAGGGATCAAGAGGAGGTTCAATTCCATTAGCCAAGCTAATAGATTTTATAATTCAACGTACCTACCATGAATTAACAGTTTTAGCTGAATTGTAAGTTTTAAAATATGTTCTAAAATACAGTGTTATTTTTATCTAAAATTATTGTTTTTTGTTAAAATTTGTTTTCATTTATTTACTTTGAAGACTTCCTCGAAAAACTGATATGGAACGAAAAATTGAAATACATAACTTCTCAGCTCGAACTCGCCAGTTGTTTGTGAGACTACTAGCTCTAGTAAAATGGGCAAATAGCGCTTCAAAGGTTGATAAATCTGGAGTAAGTGTGATCGTTCGTAAATTATTAATTATTTTTAATTATTTTGGCTTTCTCAATTTCTACTAAAAAAAACTTGTTGAATTGCAGCTTATAATGGCATTTTTGGATAAACAGTCTATGCTGTTTGTGGATACTGCTGATATGTTGGCTCGCATAGCACGAAACACATTAGTACATGCTCGTTTGCCGAACTTTCACATTCCAGCTGCAGTCGAAGTTCTAACAACAGGAACTTATTCCAGATTACCTGCTTGCATAAGGGTAATAAATCTTCATTGTTGTTAGTGCAGAGTTTGGTAATATTTTGATGATTGCTTTTTAATAGTATTTCTGTGGAACCAAAATACTTCAAATTGTAGAATTACTTCGCTTGCACTATATGCATGTAAATTTGGCAAAACTTTATTAAAATTTATTATTTATTACATTGAAAGTTGTGGAAATGGAAAATTTGTAAATTAGTGAAGTTTGTTGCAGGAGCGCATTGTGCCTCCAGATCCCATTACTCCTGCTGAAAGAAGATCCACTTTGCTACGATTAAATCAAGTTATTCAACATAGACTTGTCACCGGCAATCTGCTTCCTCAGATGCGAAATCTGAAGGTCTGTATTTTCTTCATCAGATGCATGAAGAACCTAGTTTTAGAAGAGCATATTGATGTATGTCTTGTTAATCCATTTCTTATGTATAGTGAAATGAAAGTGACATAAAGTTCTGTCACAATATCAATGACGAACACCCCTCGATATTTTTGACTGAATGGAAACTTTCATGATTCACTTTTTAACATTCCCTTATATGTCTTATCAGGAAAGATTGTTGAGAAGAGGCAAAGATGTGAGAATCTGTACTCAAAAAGACACCTGAAACAGGTGTAATATTACCTCACTCTACTTAATTCTCACTCATATTACGTTTGTCAGGAGAAACACTAGATAAGATAAAGTCTGTTTAGCTTTTCTATTCAGTGTGATTTATCAACCCCCAATACTTCACAAGAGGACAATGCCAAAGAGATAGAAGATTCAACTAGCTTTCGGCTTCCAAATTCATGTGATTAGTGGCCTCGTCTATTTGCTTTGCTGTAATTAATTGCACAACTTTAAACTCTTTTATAATCCACAAGAAACAGACCTTCTTCAACCTTTTGTTAATAATCTAACCCAACTATTTACCCGACCTACTTGCTTGAGAAATAACCTACATGACTCTTCTCATCCTCATCCTTTCAAATATTGAAAATTTAATCACATTTTAACTTCTTCCACCAGTATCCAAATGTGACTATTGTGCTCTCGTATGATAGTTTCAATTCTTATCTAACTCTCATAAATCCAGGAAACTGCAGCATACAAACTATTTTATAGTTGACTAGTAAAAGTACTTTCTCAGAGTTATTAACTATGTAGTTGCTCACATATCTAATTTTGATACTCTGGTGCACTCTACAACTGACCTTGAAGATTGATTTAACTGAAAAACTTAGTGTCTTAAAGTCCTTACTGAAAAACAGAAAGTGTAGGGTGAGTGTCAATTCTCGCCTGTCCATCAGCTAAAAGCTGTGGAACAGAGTGCCCCAGAGATCAATTTTAGAACCTCTTTATACCCTATGTATAACTGATTTGAGCAATTTGATCTTATTCACCAATACTTGGTTTGTTGATTAAGTTCTATGGCAAACCCCTCACCATAGTTCTTTAATTTGATCTCAATGAACTTATCCACTGAATGGCCTGACAACTAACTTAAATGAGTTCTCAGTGATGCCCATTGGAAAGAAGTACCCATGTTTGAAAAACTACTCTTTGTTCAACCTGATTTTACCATGAGTGAATTCACAATCTGATTTGGGTATTCAAATTTCCTGTAGTCTGAAATGGAGAAATCACACTAATTTCACAGCAAAGAAAAATTGACTAATTTATATAATCAGAAAATCAACAATCTCTCCTACACTTTTGGTAAAAACTGTACCCAGACTGACCAATTCAAACCCAATCCTTGTCATTAAATACATAGGGGAGTTCCTTAGATTGTTGATGGGAAGGGAAATGACAAAAGGCAGTAACAAGCAACTTAGATACAAATGCAAAAATTATGTACACAAATATCTTGTGTCTTCTTCCAAAGTTTGATCAGTTTCTGATGGAAGTCACCACTGTGCAATCAGATGTTATTTGTAATTACTGAGTCAATGGCTTAACTCAAACATCCCTGGCTCATTAATTATGTACCTGGTTTTCACATATATTGTAGGGGCAGGCTGGAAAGGAGTGGAGGGGGAGTAATTATGTAAGTTAACAACAGATTGGAAGTACGACTGTGAAAATGACAAACGTGTGTGAAATCCAGGACTCTGATATGGAAGGTGGTGACTCTGGTTGAAAATAGAATATGGGATCGCACTATCATATTGGAAGAATTAATAGGCCATCAACACCTGAAACCAGGCCATGGCAATCTAATTTCAAGCTCTTCGAGAAAATTTTCTGGTATGCTGTCGACAGATATCAATTAATGTTTTTGCCGATTTCAATTTTGCCACAGTCACTTGGACTAACCATGGAGCCATCCCATACATGGAAATTGAAAGAATTTATTAAACACTACATGGACTCAAATCCTACGCGGAAGTTCTTGGATCCTCTAGAAGTAGTAAATCTAACTCTACTAATCGTACTAACTCTAACTAGGGAAAATGATCATGTAATTATCTCATCATTGCTAGCAGGATCATTTTTGAATACATAATAGTGTTTCTTCAAACTCCATCTCCAAAGAGAATTTCTTTTGAGCAGACTATACAACAATGATGAGACACTTTGCTGATTGTTATGTATTATTAGATATGGATAATAATTGAGACAATGAAAAGAATAGTGTTGAAACCAATTATGAGAAATTGTGAGATATATCTAAATACTGTCTTTTAAATCTCATGTTAGTGAGACCCATTATCATGTACTGATCAGTTGTTAGGTCACTATGCTTTTTGAAAAACATTTCTAGGTTCAAAATTGTGCAACACAACTTCTTAAGATTTTCTGCTTCTGTATTGTGGGTATAGGATCCTTTTTTGATGCATGAATACGGTGGTATGATTTCCTCAAAATTGGGGATACCTTCCCTGATATTGTATAAAGATTATGTTGTAATTTTTTTTTTTTTTAAATTTCTTCACAGTAAAATTGATTGCTTCATTTTGCATAATGAAATTAATTTCAAAATGCTGCAATTTAACTCTAGAAATCATGGTCTTTTTTCACAAAAAAGTGTTCACTTACAGTAGCCAATTAGCAGAATATGTAAAATTGCTGTTGACGTTGACTTAGACCCAAGCCATGCTGACATTTTAGTTTTTGAAAGAGTTGCAAGGAGCTCACTTTTTGAATACGGTTGATGGTAGCTACTCTTATTAAAACATTGCATATTGTTAGATTGTTGGTTTATTTTCACATACTATATATAGTATATGATATGATATATACTATACATCAAGTACTATATATAGTAATAATCAATGTTTTTATACTATTTTATTTAATAATTTTTTGTTTATTTTATACTTTCTAAATTCTTTATGGTCCATCCGAGTTATGTTGAATTTTATTTTTAACTTTATTCCAACCTGTTTTATTTTGAATTGTTTATTATGTACCTCACAAACAAATTGTCCATTCAATTATAAATGTAGTTATGTGATTGTGAACTTTGTGATAATTGTGATACTTTTGTTCTGATTATTGTGATATTTTTGTAAAGTGGGCATATCATAATCTGTAAATTTCAGTAAATAAATACTCGCTCACCAGATCCCATGAAGAGAACAAATTTAAATAAATCTTGGATTAATTGCGAGATTATAAAACAAAACAGATTGAAATACGGAGTGTAAACAAATAATAGGAGAACCGAAACATGAAAGTTACACTGTCTGTAGGGACATTTCAGACAATCTCATATCAAATGTGAGACAGCGTAAACAAAAATATGAAGATCAAATTGGTCAGGATGGTTGTAAAAGCTTTCTTTCCTATATACATTAGGCAAACTGTGAAAAGGACCCCTATGATTGTTCTGAATGGAGGTTCTGTAAAGCTGATCAAGGTGAAATCACAGAATACTTATCAAACTAATTTAAAGTATTTACTGTTGAACCTCAAGGTTCATTTCAGATTATTGAAGAGAGATGCACTGGAATAATTGAAGATTTATAATTTTTAGATATTGAAACTGCCCAGATATTGTGTGGATTAAATAGTTTTTGAGAAAATCTTGTTTTTGATTAATTTTTTAAAAAATTATTATGATTAGATTGTAGCTTTAGTAAATCATTAGAATCATACTGAAAGTATTTTGATTACTTTTTTTTTTTTTGTTATCTTCTAAATAATGAAATTGTTGGTTCATTACTAATTTCCAAGCTGCCCTGGTGATTTCTGAATAAGAATTCAATATTGGAGAATCAATAGTACATTAAGCAACTACTTGTTATGCTTTATTGTGTAAGTACATATTTTAAAAATGAGTGAGTAAGCTTGATAATGAGAATTTGTATGAATGCAATAAAGAATTATCATAAAGGAGTTGTTTAATATACTATTGATCTTTAAGATCAAGTTTTAGATAACCGCATTATAAATTTATGAAAGAACCAAAATTAATTTTGGAAACAATTTCAAGAGCAGTTTTGTAATTGGCAACTTTGTGTTATGACATTATGTAGTGAGGAGGGACAGGAAGGATGAACTGTGCCATAAAATGACATTTTTTGAACAAGTTCATGTTGAAAAAATTTGTTTATATTGCTGATATACCAAAAAGTATTTCTTATATCCCTAAGTTGAAAAGTAATTTGTTTTCTTTTGTTCCTTAAAGCTTATGTGCAGGATTACAAGTATTAAAATTTATGATTCATTATCCCCAAATAAGGATTTTGTTAATCAGGCTTATTGCGAGATGATAGATCTCCAGTACACACAGTTAATTAATAAAGGAAATAGAAATATTTTATGGAAATGTGTAAGAATATGTTCACTATTTATTTTATGTTTTGCAGATTGAAAGTGGAAGAGTCACATTTACAGTTGAGCATGAATTTGAGGTTTCTCTAACGGTAATGGGAGATGGTCCAAACATACCATGGCGATTGTTAGATATTGATATTCTTGTGGAAGACAAAGAAACTGGAGGTATATCTTTATCAATTGTTTGGTATTTCACACTTGTGTCTAATGATTTAGTAGTTTCCTTTAACTCTTCTTCTATTGTTATATTTGCAGATGGGAAAGCTTTGGTTCATTCCTTACAGGTGCAATATATTCATCAGCTAATCCAAGCTCGACTAGTTGATAACCCCAACCCTCTTACAGAAGTTTACAACTGTTTACATTTTTTCTGCCAGAGTTTGCAACTTGAGGTGTGTATTTTTAATTTTTTGGGGCATTGTTTTTGTTGTGAAAGGATGATACAGGATTTTAACCATTCGCCTAAGGATGTTTCTCGTTTTTCAAAAATATTTTTGAAATCTTCATAAACTCAAAAAAAATATGAGTATTGGTTTTTTGTCATGATAATATTTCATACTTTCAAACAATTTTTGTTATTATCTTCATATTTAAAACGCTATAGGATTTTCATTTGGAAAGAAGTTTCAACTCCTCAACCAAACGTCATGATCCCCCTCTCTCCCCCTCCCTCTCTCTCCCCCCTCTCCCCCTCTCCCCTTCTTTCTCACCCCCTCTCTCTCCCTCCCTCTCTCCCTCCCTCTCTCTCCTCCTCCCATTTCTTCCCCCTCTCCATGCCTCACTCTCTCTGTTCCCCTCTCTCCTCTCCTTACTCCTATCTTTCATGCTAGTGATTCTTAGGCACGTTTTTACTTGCTCTTATTAATTATAGAATGCTTTTATAGAACAAAAACTAAATTTTAATACCTTAAAGTTTATCTGTCATCATTTGTTAAGTACTTTGTTAAAGATCAACTACAATGATTGATCTTGCTTCATTTTTGAAGTGTGAGTTACAAATCAATCTGTTAAAAGCAGTTACTCTTTCAGCATCTGGCGAGTGTATGTAGACACATGCACTCTTTGACCTTTGCATGCATTTGTGTTTTCCCTTTAGAGAATGTTTTAAAGTAATAAGTCTTAACATTAGAGAGGAGATATTTATCATTATTTAACCAAGATAAACCTGCTAAAAAATCTGTGTTCATCTTGGTGTTAAATTCTACAGATAAATGCCTGTTAATTGAGGTGATTGCTTAATCATGAAGGCTGTATCAGCAGGTTTCATGACAGATTTGCTTAATGTGATGACTCCATGCGGATGTTCATATCTTTTCGAAGTATCCTCTTTCTCCAAAGCAACTGTCCATATACCACTATCTCTGACTTAGTCATTGCTGCTTTACTGCTTGATTCTGTTTGTAGTGAAATTTAAGTTCAGGGGATGTACACCTTGTAAATTACCCTGGAATAATTCAGTTATAAGTGCTATTATAGGAAGGAGAGGTAGAGATTTTATTGCTGTCAATATGAATCTAAGAAAAAGAAAAGCTTTTGTTTTTGTCATATGTGAATTATGAATTATGGAAAAGAAAAGTGGTTAAGACTTATTTGATTGTACACAAATGGTGGAAATTTTGTTGTGAATTTTTTTCAGTGATGAATTTTGTGTGTTGTACTAGATAACTGATTTTTGCATGGTTTATTTTTCTTTTCTTTTTGTTCAGGTTCTCTATTCACAGACACTGAGATTATGTCGAGACCGCTTAGATGATCATATACATGTTGATGAATACACTCCAGGAAAATGTTTATCTATTTCTTACTGGCGGTAAGAATTCATGCATTTCAATTTAATATTGTTTAATTAGTTGATAAATTCACATAAAAAAGTTTTCTTCTTTTTAACCTAGTGAATTAACATGTCGGGACCCGAGATCAGAACTTGGTTATCGCCTGACTGTTCAAGTTGATACACATGACCCTGCTCGTCCATTGGCAGTTGTTCATGTACCTTCTCTTGGCAATAAGGTACAGGTCATATTATCTTATTTCTTCAAGAATGTTTATTTCTATTAAATTTTTATTTTTACTTTATTATTCCAATGTGATTAAATTTCAATTATTCTTTCCAGGAGAGTGAAATTGCTGATCGTGCTATTCGTTCAGATTTATTATCTCTAGAAAGATTATTGGTTCATACTATATATGTACGAACTCGAAGCCGATTAGCTGAATTAAAGCAAGAATTGCAAAGCATGCTAAAGGATGTTGAATGTGAGCTCATTTATTGTTTTTATGTTGACTCAGTAATGCATTAACTCAGTGTGCTTTGTCTTGGGTAATGTTAAAATAATTTATTTATTCAGGCTTTTGTATAACAAAAAATAATACAAAGATTATTTGCGAGGGTATGAGTGTAACTCTGAAATAACCATACCGAACTATATATCATTCAAATTAAGTAACATGTCACTTTTAAACACGATAAAATAATAATAAAATAACAAAATAAGAAATGCAGAGTACGCAGATTATAAGCAAGTCATAACTATCAAAAATTTATTATGCAGATGGAGAAAATGCCTTAATTACATAATTATCAAGTTTACTGAGTGAGGATCTCAATAGTTTCCGAAATTTAGGAGTGGTAGAATCACAATTTTTCAAATCAAAACTCAATACATTAAAAGCTTTTCTACTAACATATATGTGACTAGCTTTTGCTAGTTGTTTATTCGCGTGCAAAGGAGGTAAAGTAGCACGTCTTGGGTAGAGCAAAAGCTCTCTGTATTCACTTTTGATTTGGGGAAAGTTTGACATTAGAATCTTTTTGATGTAGAACTTCTCTTCTTGATTGATACAATATTGTTTTCTTTGAAGAAATTGTTAGTCAAATACAGAATGGGTTTTTTAAATTATATTTTCAAAATCTTTTCTTGAATATCGCATTAGAGTGTGAGGGTGTTTATTGTAGGCTTCTCCCAAGGTGATAATACCATAAGTAGCTATAGATGAAAACAACACATGGTACATAACTATAAGTTGTTTACTGTTTAATATTATAAGTTATTAAATTATTAATTTGTAAAAATCATAAATAAGGTATCTAATTCTCTTTACAGTATTATCTATATGTGCTGACTATTTTCAATAATAATAATAATAATAATAATAATAATAATAATAATAATATTTATTGAGTGACATACAATTTCAATCGTGTATGACGAGTTGGATATGATGTATGGAGGTGCGCATCTTCCTGGGATCCAGATTTTTAGCTTTCTCTTACTACACACTATTATGAGTAAAGGTGAAAGCAGTATTTTAATATAAGAATATAAGAAATGTTCATCTCTATGTGAAAGAACTGAAAGTGACATTCAATTTTAATTTTGAATACACTGCTAACAAGTATTAATCCTCCATTCCTCTGATGTCTAGCAAAAAGTAACTCAAGAAGACTTGGGCAGATTGAAGTCACATTTACTGTCCCAAAATCAAAGCAAGGGGGCTGTCTCTGCACTTGCTCAAAGGATTAAGAGAAACTGGACAAAAACCCTGATCGATAATTAATAATTCTCATTATAGTAATAACTAGGGAATGAAATTTATTGTAATAAGAAATGCAAAATATGTACATACATATGTACTTATTTTTTCTAAAATATATAAGAAAATATAGGAAATATGTGAAATAAAAATTGTTCTCTTCAAGCATTTTCCGAGCATAGAACGTCGCCAATCGGTTCTTAACAAGCATTCGGAGTGACTGAAAGTAGGTTCTACCTCTACAGAAGTAATTCTACACTAATTTCACCACTCACAAGAATTTTATTCGAAATACAAAATACGTTCATAGTATATATTACAATGTTTACAAGAAGTCATTGTTCCAGTGAATGATGTGTAGTCAGTGATGGATTGCGGGGAGGGGGTTAACCCCCCCCCTCTCCCGAATTGAACAATGCATAGGAAAATTTTCTCTAAAAAATATTTTTTAATTTTTGATCGAGTAATGAATGCACTGTTTGAAACATGAGCAAAATCGTGGTTGAAATTACTTTTGTTCGCAGAAATCCGCTCATTCTTGACTCTGAGTACGCAGTAAACGGGAGGGGGGTGACAATTATGGGAAAGAAATGGTGGTCATAGAAGCCCAGCAGCATTACATTTGATTTTTAAGGAAGATGATTCCGTAACAATCAGAGCAAACCGCATCTGAAATGTTCCGTTTTGACGTATAAATATATTAAAATATAACGAAATATGTAGTAGTAGGTAAAATGTGTAAAAATATTTAAAATAAAAATAGTTCCAGTTCATTCAAAATGTCTTGTAAACTCAAAGAAATATTATTGAATGCAGGTATCTGGTTCCTATAAAAACATGTAATTACATGGAAATCCGTTCCCTAGTAATAACAGTACTAATAACAACAACAATTGTATTCATTTAGAAAGCATTTAACATTATTATTGTTGTTGACAATGCCTTATTGATTTTTGTGAAGCTTACGAGTAATAGTTTTTTTTATATGGTAACAATACCAGCCTCACGTACAACCCCGATCCTGGAGGATCAGGGGATTTGATTTTGGACTTACCTTGTCCTAAGGGGATTGTCTTCTCGACAACAGCGTCCTCCTCACTGTATTTCTTTTCAGAGTGCCATTATTACTGAAGGTAAAGGGATTCAACCTTTCCAAAAATCCTTCATCTGCTCTCAAAACCTGAGGCCGTTGATGGTTGGGGGATCCCTTAGTTTAGGGAGTTCTTCACCGAAACAGCCGTTGGGGTCCTCTTCTGGAGTATTTCTTCGTCTGACCCCTGAAGATGTCTCCATTAATTAAAGATGATGTACATGTCTACAGGGGATGTGGCATCAGTTCGGATCATTTTTTAGTTGTCTCCAAAATTTCTCGGTCAGCGATACGGCCAGAATTAAGAAAGCAGTACGGCCAGAATTAATACTATTGAAGAAGATAAGTGGGTACAACATTATTTAGAATTAGGGTATGATCCGAATGAGGACACTTATACCAAATTTAAGATAATGGAAGGTATAGATGAACTCAGTATGAACGAAATGGGAACAACCCTGACAAAAATGAAAAATAGAAAAGCACCAGGAACAGAGATGTTGAATACAGAACTATTTAAGTATAGTAGCTTTTTCTTTAAACTTAGGCTGTTACATTTTGTGAACATGTGCGGGAAAAATGGAATAATTCCGCAAACCTGGATGACTGCAGACGTTACCCCCATTTTTAAGAAAAGAGATCGGAGTGAACCTGGAAACTATTGAGGAATCAGTGTTCTCAATACTGGTTAGAAGGTATATGCCAGAATCCTAAACAATAGATTAAAAACTATTAGTGAAGGACACCTATTAAATGAACAACATTGATTTCGTAAGGCTGCTCATGCCCTGATAACATCTTTATTCTGAGACAGATAATTGAAAAGAGAAGAGAGTATAATTTGGAAACCCATCTTCTCTTCATAGACATTGAAAAAGCTTTTGATAGAGTGGTAAGAAGAAAGCTATGGCGAGTATTAGAAACAAGATTGATTGATTGATTGATTAGTCCGGTTAGTGTAGTGCATGTTTTTTCTCGGGAGGTGGCGGTGATCTTCCACCGCTGGATGGCGAGATCCGGCTCCGACCTACCCTCCGGCTAGTGGGGTTTCCCCTAACCAGGACTCTCCCACCAACGAGGAACCCCCCCAGCCGGGACAAGCTCTAAGCTCCCGACCGGTCTCCCGGAATATGTGGTAGTGTAGTGCATATTAGTGTATGTGTTTGTGTAAGGGGAGAGGATAGGACAAGGAAGAGGAAGGAGAGATCGCGCGTGGTCCGTGGCCCATTTAGTAGGGTACTGCTCCGGCATTCACCTGGTGATCGGAGAAACCACGGAAAACTACCGATCAGAGCAGCCGGCCGCTAGAATTCTCCTCCAGACAGCGACTGAATTCGACCTAGCTGAAAAGCTAGTGTCGAATATCCTGCCGCCGTTAGGACTCGAACCTAGGACCTCTCGGTCAGAGGCGCTGCAGTGACATCAGTTGATGCACTGAGCTACCGTTCCCGGTAGAAACAAGAGGATATCCCAAACAAATAATAGCAAGTATAAAGTCGTTATATAATGGAATGGAGGTAGTTATAAGTATGCATCACATAAAGAGCAAAACAATTTTTGGTAAATTAAGGAGTATGACAGGGGTGCAGTTTGTCCCCAACACTTTTTAATATATATTTAGATGACACTCTTAGAGTGTGGAAGAGAGAATGTTCAGATGGAATCTATTTGGGAAATGAAAATTATATAAATACTCTTTTATTTGCAATGACCAGGTTTTAATTGCTAGAAATGAAAATGAACTCCAAAAATGCTCATATATTGAGTAATATCTTGGAAGATAACTAGCTCAAAATCTCAAATCAAAAAAGGAAAGTAATGGCTTTCCAAGGCAAATATTCTGTCAGATCAAAAATATGTATTTATAATTCAACGTTGGAACAAGTGAGACATTTCAACTACCTTGGCTGCAACGTGAGCTACGATTACGAGAACAACATTGATGTCAAACTCCATCGGTTCCAACAAATATGCGTCACAATAAGATCAACGCTCTTGAAGAAGACAAGATGATAGACACAACTAAAAATGTACAAAGTAATGGCAGTACCAGTTTTACTGTACGGGAGTGAGTCATGGGTATTGAGGAGAAAGAAAAGTGGTAATATACAAGCTTCCGAGATGAGATTTCTAAGAGCAGTAAAAGGCTGTAGCCTCCTAGACCAGTTCAGGAATGAAAACATCCGATATTACCTCAACATTTTCTCCGTTGTCGACAAAATAAAGGAGAAACGTTCAGTGTGGTCTCAACACACACAAAGGTGGAAGATGATAGGCTCACTGACCATGATGAACCAACCATGATGAACCAACTGGAAAAAGATATCCTGATCGACCAAGGCAATGATGCAGTGAAGCTGGAACAGGCCTTCTGGCCCAAGCCGTGAAAGAAGAAGAAGAAGAAGAACAATGCCTAATGCATCTAGCAAATTCAGGATGAAGGAAATAGAATTTTGGTTAGGCATTCTCCTTCTCCATCAGTCCAACTGCAATTTAACAGCTGCAATATGCTAGTTCTTTTTTCTTTGCTTCAGCTCGAACAGTCAGCATAAAACATAAAGCCAAATGGGATAAGAATTTTTATTTATGTTTTTTAAAGGGAAGTAATGTTGTGATTCATACTGTAGAACACGTTAAGCAGGAAAGCTTTCAATTTACTTTTAAAATGTGTGTATTGTGTTTATGTCTAATATCATGGCTCAATTTGTTGTAAAGTGTAATGCCCTCTATTAGGGTCCTTTTTTGATAATGTGTAGTTTCAGAGTGGGGAACATGTAGGTTATCCTCTTGGCGAGTGCTGTAGTTATGTTCATCAGAATTTAGAGTAAAAATGTCTTTGTTTTACATGAGAATCTTCTTCGTGAAGACCACTGTTTCAAATATATACATGCATGGTAATGGAAGAATCCGTAATTTATTGAACAAGGGTTTGCAAGACTCCAGTTTATGAGTGCTGGTCATTGTTCGCAGTATTCTTTTTTGGATAATAAATGTGCGAGAGCTTTCGAGGCATTTGCCCAAAATATTATTCCATATTTCAGGTGTGAGTGGACATTTGCGAAATACATTGTCCAAAGTGTCTTAATGTTGGAACTTGACCTGAGGGTGTATAGGGCATAGCAAGATTTGGCGAGTTGCTTATTAAGACTTGAAATGTGAGCATTTCATTGTAGATTTTCTTGGATTGCTAGACCGAGGAAGGTAGTTTCATGAGATATTGTTACAGGGTTATTATTTATGAGCAATTGCTGTGAGAACATTTCAAATAAGCATCTACATGGACACCTAAATATGAAGGTCATTCAATAAGTAACAAGACAAATAGCTGCTGTTCAAAACCTGTTCAATTAATCAATACAATATTTTCAGAACGCTAAGTTGGCATCCTTGTTATGGCATTTGTCCATCTATTGACACTATCTTATAAACATAACCTGGAAATCACTTGGTTAATAATGGTGAGTACTCTCAAAAATTGCTCTGTGGATGAACAATGTACTGTGATAAGATTTTTAGTCACAGAGGGTGTGAAAGGTTGTGAAATTCACTGCAGGATGCTGAAAGTGTACGGCAATTATTTGAACCATTCAAATGTATTATTTGTACAAATACAAATGTGAACCATTCAAATGTGTACAAATTAGATTAGATTAGATTTATTATTAATTCTGCAATTAAGTGTCATAACTTGGTGGCAGAACAAATGGGTAAATCAGTGTAAAAGTGACTGCGTAAGCGGGTCTGACAGCAACAAAGTGGACGACCGATTGAAGGTGCATTATTCTGCCTCGAATCTCGCATTGTCATGTTAATTTGAGACAATAAGCATATTACTGTTGAACTGATAGCTGAAGAAGTTCTTGTGAGTGTTGGAAATGTTCGTAACATCATTCAGATAAAAACTGCAATACAAGAAAACCTGTGTGAGATGGGTGTACCAAAACAACTTACAGATACGAAGAAATCAGACTTAAAATCAGATGGCAATTGAAGGAACGTTGTTTAATTGAAAAAGAAGCATTTTTTAGAAGAATAGTAACATGTTATGAAACATTAATTCATCATTATGAGCCTGAATCTAAGCAATAAAGTCTTCAACGGAAGCATACGAATTCTCCTACTTGGAAGAAATTAAAGTCTGGTGTCTGCAGGTAAAATCATGCTTACAATATTATTGGACACACAAAGGCCTATTTATTGTGATATCTCAAAGATCAACAAACTATCAACAGCCAATATTGTAGCAATGGGACAAATGTATATATGTTCTTGGAGACAATGTTGAAAAGTAGACAAAAAGTATTGTATTCATTAAATAAATCATATTTGAGCTGCAGCAATTTGTCTCATTACTTACTGAACAGCCCTTGTACTTTGTCTTCATCAATTGTCATTGTCAATACATCGAGACAGTTACAATTTAGATTATTACAGCCTTTGATATGAATCTTGATTTGATAATTTACTGGAATTCTGTCAATATAATTACCACGTGTAATAAATAATTTCCTCAATATTTAAACTTAGAAAATTCCATCATAGCCAATCAGATGAGAGTTGTACCTCATTCTGCTTTAATACGAACTCTATTCCAAGTATAAACTTTAACATATGTTAGCAGCAGAAGAAACAAGCTCACCCTTTGGTAGAATAACAATGATATCACTAATGTATAATTTTCTTAAGATACTTTAAAATAGAGTGATGATGATAAAATACAATGGTGATGGGATGGAAACAATTCAGGCCAATAAATTTTATAGCAAATAAATATGATATTGTGTGCAGATGACAAAGTATTTGTGATCTTGTCCAATGATGAACTTCAACTAGTATTACATAGGCTGAACAATAATGAAGAAGTATGGAATGGGAATATTCACCACAAAAACTAAAGCAGTGAGCTTACAAGCCAAAGAACACATAAAGACAAAAATAGTAATTTACAACAAAGTAATAGAACAGGAGTCAACTTTTTCAGGCTTAGGAAACAAATTCTTAACCCAAGAGGAGGTTTTCAAAACAAAACTGACCAATTAACAATGGATGCTACTTTCAACTCATGACAAAAAGCTGCTTTCAACTCATGACCTCAAAACTAAAATTTTACTAAGTAATATCATTGCCAATAATATGAAACAAACAAAGAAATGAAGCAACACAAATCCTCTGCTACTGGGGAGCATTGAGGGCAAGTTGAGTCTTCTGTCTGGTAAAGCGGAAGAGGTAAACTCGGAAACATCTATGTCGAGTCAGCAGGTGCATTAGATGGAAGTCCACCTCGCTATAGCTTCGCCCTTCCTATACTTCTATATTTGAGATGAGTCAATGCCTCCATTTCCCCTTTTGTTAGTTGTCCCATAGTTTCTGCTAACGATAGAGATGGATGGACCAGGAACACTCTTGTAGGGACTAAGATACTAATGGGTCAAAGGAACAAACTATTATGTCTATCTGTAAATAGTTATTGTTGATTGATGATGATAACGATGAAAAAGAAGAGTGATTTTGTGCTCAAATTTCATAAATTAATAAAATTTTGAATTGTGAATTGAATTTAGCATTTCAATTTTATGTTTCTGTAACAATTAAAAACTATACCATTTTAACTTCTTTTCAATTTTTTTTTACTTCTTCACTCATAATTTGCAGACCTAAATACCTCTCTGTCTATTCTATCTATATCTGTAGATATTAATGCCTGTTAAAAATATGAATTGCTTGATGCAAATTTTGTACCCTATATTTTCTTTATAGGTCAGTTGCAGGGATCACCTGCCATTCTCTCTGTCCCAGTTTTGCAACCATGCCTTCGTGCTGAACAGCTTCTTGTAACAGTAGATACTCATACTGGCATGCTGCAATGCCATGTACCCCAGTATGATGCTCCTTTGGTACCTGAATTGCAGGCAGCCTTGAATGGAGATCATTCACGATTACCTACTTTAGTTTCTGAATTGAGGTATAGTGTTCTTCGATTCAACATCAGAAAAATGTTGGAAAGATTGTGTCCAACATTATGGAAATAATCAACAAAATTTGTCTGTAGGTACTGGTTAACTCAAAGGCGTTGTGAGAAGACCTTGCAACATTTACCTGCCACTCCTCATGAAAGACTGCCACTCTTACATCACCCAGACCATCCCATGGCAAAAATTGGCCGCCATCGCATGTTTATTCGGCTTCATCGCCATCCAAATGTTATCTTGGTAAATATTTGATTTCCTTTTGTTGAAAATATATTTTGGAATGTAAGAGATTATAAATAAAATTTTTCTTTTCAGATTGTAGAATTCAAAGAGAAAGAAAGTTCTCCTTGTGAAATAGATTGTTCTTTTTATCTGGCTGTTGTGAAACATTCTTCCATTGATGAAGATCCACATGATGATAGTATAGAGACTGAAATTCCCAAAATGTACCTGAAAGTTCTTACGTTAATAGAATTTGATACATTTGTTATTACGCATGGACCATTTACTAGTGTGGATGGTGAGTATGGAATACATGGATCTTAATTCTATGTGATTTACTTTAATGACTTATATTAAGATTCTTCTGAATTGATAAATGAATTTAATGTGTGAATGGTTTGCACTTGTTTGAATACAAAATTAGAAATAATGCAATAAAGAAATAAATAAAACTATTTTTTGAAAGTCAAGATAAGTGTAGGATTTTGCCCCAAAGCATTGAAATGAAACTTGGCTCTATAAATTAGAAATGCACATAAAAGTATAAAGTACGTTTTTCATGATCATCCAAATGTATGAACTTATATCTGCTAATTTTGAGATAATGTCTTAAAATGTATATTTTTTTAAATCACATTGTATTTTGGAGAAATGGGAATATTATTGTTAGAAAAAAATTGATGCCAGACAATTTGAAACCAATAATAAATGTGAGCATCAAATTCAAATTACACATAACCAAATTTCAGATTCCAACAAATTTAACTTTTTAATGTTATGTTTATTCGTTATCTGTATAAACTTTATATTACTACACTTTGGTTTTCTATATAAAATATCAAGGTTGTCATTGTAATTATACGTGAGACCTTGATAGGGAATGGAAGGAGAAATTTTCATGAGACCTGTTTAGAAATCATTACCGTCCTTTCACTTGGTCATTAAAGTAGTTACTTTACATTCTTACTAGTTCTTAGTGGTTTTGAATAATTAAGAATAATTTCATGGGTAAATGCAAAGTCTAAATTTTAGAAGACTTGGCTATTCACTAACATTATTTTGGTAAAGTATGTGTGAATCTCTTCTGGTTATTGAAACCATACATGTGAGAATTCTGCTTCAGTTACTTTCTTACAGTTACAAGATTTACATTTGGTTATTTTATGAAATTGTTTTACTGAACAATCTTTTTTTTCTTGTCAGTGGCTTCATGCCATATTATGATTACAGTTACTCATACTTGAAATTTGATTTTGTCTGAATGACTAGATCATGGAGATAAAACCCCTAGTAAGAGGAAAGCAGGAGTAAGACAGGAAGGAGCAGCACGACGAACTAAACATCCTGCATATTTTATCCCAGAATTGGCTCATGTTGTTGCTCTTTGTGATGAAAGAATTCCTTTTGTGACACTTGCTCAAGAGGTGAGTTGACTGAATTTTGTAGTAGTGTGCAAGCAGGATGTATTTTCTCTGGTGGTTTAAAAGATCTTTCTAATTTGACATAATGTAGACCTTCATATTATAGAAAAGAATTTTTGTTATTTAAATTTTCTTCATTCTATTTTTAGTTTAGTGATGTCAGATGTTCAGCTGGAGTGCTAAACATTGTATGGTAGTAAACTTTTTAACTTTCTTGGTATGGAGTAGAGTGAACGTGACGTAATGCTGCGTGAAAAACGCTGAATTTTCGACAGAAAAACTCTTATTACAGGGCACTGGTAATGAAAAAGTGGATAAATCCAGTTACTAAATTTAAAGAAAAAATATCCTCTAACATGTGGTGTAGGTATCCAAACATGGTAATCCATGTTTTGGGGTTTTTGTGTACATCTGTCTGTGAACAACGGTAACGGCTTAACCGTTCAGCCAATTTTCTCCAAAATTGATATTCTCCTATCGATCTGACTGCTGTCTGGTTCCTTGAATTTGAAACTGGTATTTACATTAAGCCCTTGGGACATTTCCCAAATTTTCAAAAAAAATGGCTCCAACCCTCTTGTTTGTTGTTGTTGTTCATAGAGTGAAGAATGTTTAAGAGAACCGTGAAAGCTTCATTTTCCTTCAAAACCCTGATGTTTTGAAAATTGCAAAAGTTAAAAAAAAATTCAGAATCTTCCTACAATTAAGATATTAAAGATGGAGAATTTTCCCTCAATGAAATCTGTTCCTTGAAGATAGATTTTGAAATAAGGTCATGTACAATTTTTCGAAAATTTGTGTAATTTTCACATAAATTTGCATGAAAGTAAGGGCGAGAAAGTATATGCACCACTAGTTGGATTAATTTTTCAAATAAAATAGTGCATATTCAGTTTAAACCAAGGATTGGGGTTTCTTCAAAATATAAATTACTATTTCATTTCTCAGTTTTATTTGTCATTTATGCTCAGTATGTGAGAAATTTTCAGCCCATGTATTGGGTTTTACTGCCAACTGATGTCATGAACTGCACATGATCTTTCCAGCCTCTTCCTTATCTCCTCCTTTCCCCTTACTTTACCTTACACACACATTTACACTTGCATACTGCATACACTTCTACACTTGTCACTTGTGTGGTAGTGTAAGCAGTATGTGTATATGGTAATGTGTGTAGCTCCTGATTGGGAGACCAATCAGGAGCTTCAAGCTTGGCCTGGTTTGGCTGGTGTTTTGCTGAGAGAGATGCCTTGATAGATGCTTGATAAATCTGTGCAATCCGATGTGTAGGTTGGTGCCGAATTTCACATTCCAACATAGGAGGAACACTGTCACCCATGATGTATGGACTACACTTGTTGCACTAATGACCAAAAAAGTTGATGCGGCAAGAAACAATAAATTCTTACTTTAATTGCATCATGAACTAGACCATCACCTCTAAACCCATATCTTGTTAAAGATTCTCTTATAATGGGTCCTACTAAATGTATGAATTCTACTTGCAATGTCAAAAATAAGTTTTTGAGTACGTATTCACAAAAATGAGATCTCCTGAGAGCCTGAATGCCTCCTGAACTTCTATAATTCACTGAACTCATGTGCTACTATTATCTGGTAATTCAGTGAAGAATATTTTGTGTTTAAACTATTGTTTAATTTATAAATGTTTTTCCACATAATGAACCAATGTAATAGACAATGTGTAACATTACTTACGATATAAAATTATTTTATTCTGTATTCTTTTCAGCTCACAAAACGAGAAATTGCACATCAAGGTCTTCAAATAGAGGCAAATGCTACAGCATTAGTACTTCGTTTAGTTCAACTTCCACATCCACCAGGCCCTCCCATTGAGCCCTGGGGTTGGCTTTCTCTTCTCAAGAGATTGTTGTCTGTGGCTATCAGAGTTCAAGGGAAGGCCAGCAAGAGCTGGATGGCAGAATTCATTTTTCATGGTAGTCCTCTTGCTAGTACTCATCCTAAAGAACAAGGTATTGACCTCAAATAATTGATATTTATAGAAGATATTTAAATTGTGGATTGACACCATAATTACATAATAAGTAAACAGTGTTGAATATAATTCATGATTGAAATTTTATGGTGAAGACAAATTTGGTGCTTGGCATGTAGAAGAGGAAGTGTGAGCGCTTGGTGTAGAGCACTGCTGCAACTTAGCACTGGGCTCACATCAAGGCCTAAGAATTAGCAAAATATAGAATAATGAATGCTTAAAATTCATATTATTTCTATTATTTTTGAAAAAAAGATGAATTGATGTATGCAACATCATGTAATTTGTTGACAAGGGCGTAGCTAGGGTGTGTTTGACACAGGTGCCTGTGAACTCAAGGGCCTCCAACCCCAACCCCTACTAAAGATGGAATTCCTTTTCGTTTCTTTTTAAGTTTCCCAAAGTCAAAAATTCTTTAACAAATTGCATGTCAATCAATATAAAATTAAGGTTATTCCTTATTATTGCTGCAATTGCTTGCGAGAGAATTGTTTAGAAAAGCAATAACGACGAATAGAGCCTATTTATGGGACAATTGAGGAGGGGGGGTCAGAACACATCAGCTGTGTCATCTGTGTTTTTATGCTTGGCAGTATACTGACTTTACCAACTAGTTTATTAACCAGAGCCCATATTTTGAAAATGAATTTGTAAAATGTTTGTTTGTAAACTATGCAAGTAAAACAAACAACAGTACACAATAAACAAACAAACAAACAAACCGACCTACCAATCAACCCACCGGCCAACCAATTTGGATTCTTGACATTTTAAGGGTACTAGATGTTAAGATGGAAGTGGATGTCATGTGTGAAAAGTGTTGAGTTTTTTACTAAGCATTGGGCAACATCTCTTTAAATGTGACAGTTGTCAAAGGCCATTTCACACGGAGTGCATGGAGCTTACAACCTCTTGAGATTAGCTGCTTAGAATTAAAAAAAAAACAAAAATGTTTTTGCAAGGATTAAGATATCTGCTGAGAATTCTATCTATGCATATCTAATCTTTCTAAATGATATGCGAAAGTTGAAAAATTAGAAGAATTCATTGAACATGATAATCAGCCTGTTTTGAGATCTAGGATAGTTGACCTTGATGCTACTGATAAGATTATGGAAAAATTGAAATGACAGAACAATTTGACTGTATAAAACTTCTTCTCATGGTGAATGTCTAAATTTTTATTAATAAAAAATAGTTTCTTTCCAATTTAAGACCTTCATATTTTAATTATACAAAATTGTAATTTATTTTTTTACTACATTATGAGTCGGTGTTGGCTACGTTTTGGCAAATACTGTGTAACCATCTTCAGACCTCTGTTTTGTTTAAAAACACAATGTTTAAAAACATTGATGGTTTTTGATTGATGTTTTAATAGGGAGTTTTTGCATTTCAAAGCATTAGAGCAATCAACAGCACTATCAATCTTCTACGCATGCGCAGTTCAAGTTTCACATCACTCATGTGCAGAAGATAGATATTGAAGTCAATTGCTACGTGCTATGCCATGCAAAAACACTCTTTTTTTGTACATAGGCATTCACACATGAGGCAATTTAAAGTTCTCAAGTCATAGAGTATGGAATTCATTTTCCTGGTGACTGCAGTTACTTGGCTCTCCCATTTCAAGTCCTGCTTTACAATTACTGCTAGGTTATTTTGAGATGTTGTAGGTTTTGTTTGCTGTGGTTATTGTGTTAGGGTTTTGCTTCCTGATTGAGGACTGAATATCTAATAACACAATGCAACAATGGAATTTGCCACAGAACAAAAACATGTGATTGTTATGTGGTTCAGT